>ML292201.1:208878-244523 GCA_005239495.1 Nicotiana undulata
ATTTTAGATGACTCAGCTAGCCAGGTGGACCAATCAAAATATCACACGCGGATGCGAGATAAAGAGGTACGGGCAATGCAAGGAATTAGCCATGGAAAAGATCACTAAAGAAAAAAGGCATGGTCACAACGAATCCAGACACAATAACAGGCTGATTCACGGATCAGCAACCAATGCCTCGTACGTTACACCATTCCTAAAATAACAGTTACTAGTCATTTTTATAACGCCTCATAAATGTAATAATTAAGCATTAAATAGGCTTCATGACAGTAATACAAACGTTGTACTAGGAATACATTCCTATAAAAGGAATGTCAATGTAACAAACATGGGAGGAGATTTCGAGCAATATAAGTTACTGTTTCTTTTTTATTCTCAACGATTGCTTTTTATTCTTTGTTTGATTGATCCGATTATCAGTAACTCGAGTTTTCCCTGAAATTAAGCTTTAGTCAAAAAGGTTCATTTTTTGGTTAAACAAATTGGTTCCGTTGCCGGGAATCTGATAATCATCGTTTTCGCTACCAATCGATATCCTTAAAATCATGTCCAATTCCAACAACAACAACGTTGGCAATAATGACGATAACAACCAGCAAAGGAATGAAACCCCAGCTTCAACTCCTCCTCGAGGAACTCCACGAACTTCGAGAGAACCATCTCCTGAAAGAGCTGGCAATCATAAAAATGAACAGGCGGTGGAATCAGATCAAATAAGGCGAATGATAGCAGAGTACGTGGGACAAGCTTTGCAAGAATTTGCAAGAGGATTGCCGCAAGTACCTCTAATTTCACCAACCCCAAATAATACAACTCTAGTGGAAAATTTGCAAGTAGATTTAACAAATTCAACCAGGATCGAAACTCTCAATACATTTCCTGAAATACGACCAGGTACGGCTAGTGATTCAGAATTACAAAATTTATTACTAACTATGCAGAAGCAGATAAAAGAACAAAACGAACGCATCGAGCAAATTCCTGGTGTTCCACCTATTATCAAAGGAATTGATGCTGAAAGATACTCCCAACAACCTTGGAAGCCAAGTGCAGCCCCGTTGCTCATACCTATAAAGTTTAGAATGCCTGATGTCCCCAAATATGATGGAACGACTGACCCACGTGATCACGTGATTGCTTTCACTACTGGAGTAAAAGGCAACGATTTGACAAAAGAGGAAATAGAATCAGTCCTTGTCAAAAAATTTGGAGAAACGCTCACGAAAGGATCCTTAACCTGGTATACTCTCCTCCCTGAAAACTCTATAAATTCTTTTGCTGAACTTGCAGATTCATTTATAAAAGCACATTCTGGTGCGCAAAAAGTGGAAAAACGAATGGAAGATATCTTCAAAATAAAGCAAGGAGACAAAGAATTGCTCCGTGAGTTTGTAGACAGGTTTCAAAGAGAAAGAATGCAACTACCAAGGGTGCCTGACAATTGGGCAGCTATGGCATTCACGAGCAATTTGAAAGAAAAAATTTCAGAAGCTGCGAGACGACTTAAAGAAAGTCTAAGAGAATTCCCAGCCACAACATGGAATGACGTATACAACAGGTATAATACTAAACTAAGAATTGAAGAGGATATAATCACACAATCAAAAGACGAAGAATACCACAGAACAAGGCAGCCAGAATCAGAGAAAAAGTCAGGTAAAAATAGGTATGATCCTTATTTAGGACCTTTAAGACGTGACCCACGTCCAAGGTTCAAAAATACAAAACTTTCAGGAAAAGATATGAACTCATCCTCCTTAAGATCCAGGAGAGATCAAGATGAACAATTCCGGAATATTACCCGAATTGGACACCATAACATTAACATAAGCAGCACTGAACTGATCTCAGTACTAAAAATTATGGGAGACAAAGTTAAATGGCCAAAAGAAATGCGTTCCAACCCTAACAGGAGGAACCTCGATCAATGGTGTGAATTCCATAACGATCACGGCCATAGAACGGTAGACTGTAGTACTTTTACAAGGTGAAATAGAATAGTTCTAGGGTGAATGACTTGAAAGGACGATTTCTTAACGCATGATGTAGAGGTTCAGTGTTTAATTCCAGCAGAGGAAAGCAATCGTACTTTGGATGTTCAAGTTTGGGTTGATGTATTAACGAGACTTAATATTTTTAAGCATGGTAGAGTTCTCAATTGTGATGTGGCGTCATCATTCTTGTTGAACGCGTTAAGGTTCGCCGGTATTATTATCTTCTTTAATTTGCCTTCGGGGCAGGGTATTGTGAAATGGTGCCTGAGAAGCAGTTGTCAGAGATAACGGAGTGTAGAGATTTTGGAATCCAATTGGTATTTCTAATGTTGATGGATCTAGAAGGATGATCTTCTTGGAGGTTTAGAGTTGGTTTAAATTTATTAGTTAAAGTGCTACAGAGATGGTCTCTGATCAAAGGCAACAATTGGGCAGCGAAGGATGAGGAAGGACATGTGGGAGGTGTCTTGCGCTGGTTGAATTTCTAGAAGGTCAAGTATGAAAAACGGAAGCCGAGAGGTTGCTTAAAGGAGAGGGTTTAACCAAAGTGGGAGAGTGGCGGAGTAGCACATGGGTTTTGTGGTAGGATAGCCACACATCTTGAGGAAAGTTTGCAGCAATTTGGGAATTTATGGTGGATAATGACTAGGTCCACATATTTTTTTAATGCGACATGACTTCGAGTTTGGAATGTATTGTTGGACTTTCAGTTGATTTCAATGGGGTAGAAGGAATCTTTTTAGGTTCCAGGGTTATGTAATTTCAACTCAAGCTAAGTGGGGGGAGCCCCACTATCTACGATTGGACTGCGTGGTTGTCTGCTTGTGCGGTTTCTGGTTATCAGTGTATTGGTGGGGTATGAAGACTAAAAAAAGAAAATATCAGTGGTAATTCGAGCAAAGGAATTGAGGACGGTGTGCTATATTTGTCCATATCTATTCATGTAACGATTTTTGGAAGACTCAGAGTTTATGTTTCTTCTGAGGTGAATGACTTGAAAGGACGATTTCTCAACGCATGATGTAGAGGTTCAGTGTTTAGTTCCAGCAGAGGAAAGGCAATCGTACTTTGAATGTTCAGGTTTGGGTTGATGTATTAACGAGACTTGATATTTTCAAGCATGGTAGAGTTCTCAATTGTGATGTGGTGTCATCATTCTTGTTGAACGCGTTAAGGTTCGCCGGTATTATTATTTTCTTTAATTTGCCTTCGGGGCAGGGTATTGTGAAATGGTGCCTGAGAAGCAGTTGTCAGAGATAACGGAGTATAGCGATTTTGGAATCGAATTGGTATTTCTAATATTGATGGCTCTAGAAGGATGATCTTCTAGGAGGTTTAGAGTTGGTTTAAATTTATTAGTTAAAGTGCTAAAGAGATGGACTCTGATTAGAGGAAATAATTGGGCAGCGAAGGATGAGGAAGGACATGTGGGAGGTGTTTTGCGCTGGTTGAATTTCTAGAAGGTCAAGTATGAAAAACGGAAGCCGAGAGGTTGATTAAAGGGTTTAACCATAGTGGGAGAGTGGCGGAGTAGAACATGGGTTTTGTGGTAGGATAGCCACGCATCTTGAGGAATGTTTGCAGCAATTTGGGAATTTATGGTGGATAATGACTAGGTCCACAGATTTTTTTAATGCAACATGACTTCGAGTTTGGAATGTATTGTTGGACTTTCAGTTGATTTCAATGGGGTAGAAGGAATCTTTGTAGGTTCCAGGTTTATGTAATTTCAACTCAAGCTAAGTGGGGGGAGCCCTACTATCTACGATTGGACTGCGTGGTTGTCTGCTTGTGCGGTTTCTGGTTATCAGTGTATTGGTGGGGTATCAAGACTAAAGAAAGAAAATATAAGTGGTAATTCGAGCAAAGGAATTGAGGAAGGTGTGCTATATTTGACCATATCTATTCATGTTACGATTTTTGGAAGACTCAGAGTTTATGTTTCTTCTGAGGTGAATGACTTGAAAGGACGATTTCTCAACGCATGATGTAGAGGTTCAGTGTTTAATTCTAGTAGAGGAAAGGCAATCGTACTTTGAATGTTCAGGTTTGGGTTGATATATTAACGAGACTTGATATTTTCAAGCATGGTAGAGTTCTCAATTGTGATGTGGTGTCATCATTCTTGTTGAACGCGTTAAGGTTTGCCGGTATTATTATCTTTTTTAATTTGCCTTCGGGGCAGGGTATTGTGAAATGGTGCCTGAGAAGCAGTTGTCATAGATAACAGAGTATAGCGATTTTGGAATCGAATTGGTATTTCTAATGTTGATGGTTCTAGAAGGATGATCTTCTAGGAGGCTTAGAGTTGGTTTAAATTTATTAGTTAAAGTGCTACAGAGATGGACTCTGATCAGAGGCAACAATTAGGCAGCGAAGGATGAGGAAGGACATGTGGGAGGTGTCTTGCGCTGGTTGAATTTCTAGAAGGTCAAGTATGAAAAACGGAAGCCGAGAGGTTGCTTAAAGGAGAGGGTTTAACCAAAGTGGGAGAGTGGCGGAGTAGCACATGGGTTTTTTGGTAGGATAGCCACGCATCTTTAAGAAAGTTTGCAACAATTTGGGAATTTATGGTGGATAATGACTAGGTCCACAGATTTTTTGGATGCAACATGACTTCGAGTTTGGAATGTATTGTTGTACTTTCAAGTGATTTCAATGGGGTAGAAGGAATCTTTGTAGGTTCCAGGGTTATGTAATTTCAACTCAAGCTAAGTGGGGGGAGCCCCACTATCTACGATTGGACTGCGTGGTTGTCTGCTTTTGTGGTTTCTAGTTATCAGTGTATTGGTGGGGTATCAAGACTAAAGAAAGAAAACATCAGTGGTAATTCGAGCAAAGGAATTGAGGACGGTGTGCTATATTTTGTCATATCTATTCACGTTACGGTTTTTGGAAGACTCGGAGTTTATATTTCTTCTGGGGTGAATGACTTGAAAGGACGATTTCTCAACGCATGATGTAGAGGTTCAGTGTTTAATTCCAGCAGAGGAAAGGCAATCGTACTTTGAATGTTCAGGTTTGGGTTGATGTATTAACGAGACTTGATATTTTCAAGCATGGTAGAGTTCTCAATTGTGATGTGGTGTCATCATTCTTGTTGAACGCGTTAAGGTTCGCCAGTATTATTATTTTATTTAATTTGCCTTCGGGGCAGGGTATTGTGAAATGGTTCCTGACAAACGGTTGTCAGAGATAACGGAGTATAGCGATTTTTGAATCGTATTGGTATTTCTAATGTTGATGGCTCTATAAGGATGATCTTCTAGGAGGTTTAGAGTTGGTTTAAATTTATTAGTTAAAGTGCTACCGAGATGGACTCTGATCAGAGACAACAATTGGGCAGCGAATGATGAGGAAGGACATGTGGGAGGTGTCTTGCGGTGGTTGAATTTCTAGAAGGTCAAGTATGAAAAATGGAAGCCGAGAGGTTGCTTAAAGGAGAGGGTTTAACCAAAGTGGGAGAGTGGCGGAGTAGCACATGGGTTTTGTGGTAGGATAGCCACGCATCTTGAGGAAAGTTTGCAGCAATTTGGCAATTTATGGTGGATAATGAATAGGTCCACAGATTTTTTGAGTGCAACATGACTTCGAGTTTGGAATGTATTGTTGGACTTTCAGTTGATGTCAATGGGGTAGAAGGAATCTTTGTAGGTTCCAGGATTATGTAATTTCAACTTCAAGCTAAGTGGGGGGAGCCCCACTATCTACGATTGGACTGCGTGGTTGTCTGCTTGTGTGGTTTCTGGTTATCAGTGTATTGGTGGGGTATCAAAGCTAAGGAAAGAAAACATCAGTGGTAATTCGAGCAAAGGAATTGAGGACGGTGTGCTATATTTGGCCATATCTATTCATGTTCAGTTTTTTGAAAGACTCAGAGTTTATGTTTCTTCTGGGGTTATGTGCAAGGAAAGGAATTCAACCGGTTGCTTCTTTAAGAGGGTCTTCATGTGCTAGAAGTGCCTTGGAGTTTTATTGTATTCGGATCAGAGTGGGTGACTCTCAACAACGGTCCTAGTGGGTTCAAAAATTAAAGTGTGGTGCCTAAGGATTTCGAGTTCGTGCCATGGTTATGTATCGAGCTTTTGCAGTGGATTATGAAAGGGCTTGGAGTGTTCTATGTTATCATCGGTAGGTGGTGTAGGATTGGAGGAGTGGGGTCACTCAGGATGAGTGCATATTGAGTTCATTATATTTTGAATGGAGCTATTATTATTTCTAAGGCAAGCCCAAAGTAAATTTGAAGAAGCTAGGCCAGTTAGTAATTGTTGAATCAGCATGATTGTGGCAGTGATCAGTTTCTTTAGCGTGAAGTTATAGATGTAGTTTGTAGTTGTACACTTGGGCTTGAGCGCCACCACCACTTGGTTGATTTGGGAGGTATTTGATTCGAATGGCCTGTTATGTGTAGATGGATCCCAGAAGAGTTATGGTTGTTTAGATCACTACTTAAGAATTGTATTTTTTGCATTTATGGGAATTTAGTCGCATGTTGCAATGGTTCTCATGAAATTAGTTAAAAGAAAGATTTATATATGATGGAGTGTTTATTATATTAGTGGTTCAGGAGTTATGATGGAATTCTTGTACTCTGGCGTATTGGCATGTTAAGTGCAGTGAGCGGCATGGGAATGAAAGTTGAGGATCAAGGTTGCGGTTCGGTGTTGACAAGAATGTCACGGGCTCGGATGAGCAGGAAAGAATTCATATGTTTAGAGTAAGATGGTATTGTCTTAGCGTCACCTGAGAATAGTGTCCGATGTAAGAGGATTTTTATACTGATCTGCGGATTCTCGATTCTCTTTGCAGCATGGTATGGTCGGTGGTATGGATGTACAAAACTTTGCTACCTTGGGCGGGATGTCGTTGGGCGTATCCCACGAGAAGACTGTATAAGTGTGACATGTAGTCACTTGGTTGATTAAATATTGAAACCAAGTATGGGCATTATGGTACTATCGCTAATGTGAGAGAGTTTATACCTGAGGGAATTGTATTCCTTGGGCTGTGGACCGTGTGAGTTTGTTCCGAATTTGACGGTTGTTCTTATGTGTCATCGAAAAGGGTTATTGTGAATACTTGAAATATTATTAGCCCATTACGGTTCGATCAGAATCGGCTTGAGGTCCATTGATGGGTCTAAAAGTGGATGTCTGCTCTACACCAGATGCAGAGTGTGTTCATTCAGCATAGCATTTCTTATGGAGGAGTATTCGCGCATTGGATGTTATTTTTGTCGTCAGCTATTTCATGTTATACTTTATTGTGCCATGTGGGTTGTGAGACGGCTTGATTACTCGCACATCCGTTTAGGTTCCACGTAGCAGTGGTATTACGTGAGCAGGATGTCTCTCGAGATGTAGATCATATATCGCACATTAGTTGTGCTTGAGGTTCGTAGCGTATGGTGCTATTAGTCTCCCCGAAATTTGTACTATGCACTTGGCGTGCTTGTGGTCGACATTTGGGTGTTTCGTATGTATGAGCATTCTGGCTCGGTAGGTATTTCCTTATTGATTACTATGTTTTATCGGGTGGCACGCCGCCACAGGTATGTTGTTTGGATCGGGTGGCACGCCACCACAGGTATCATGGTTGGATCGGGTGACACGTCGTAATGGTATCGTGTGTAGAATGGGTTGCACGCCGTAACGATATCATGTGTGGATCGGGTTGCACGCCGCAATAGTGTGAAGAAAAGTATAGTTCCCTAATATCTATTCTTGTATGTATTGTTTCTCATTTTTCTAAGGAAGGTTCATAACATCTTTTCGGTTGTTTAATTAGTTACGTGGGTTGAGTAGTTCTTTCCGGAGTTTGTTTTCCTTATGTATCACATTCGAGTTTGTATCTTGTTGGCGCATTGTGGCATCATATAAGATCTTGGTCAATGTTTGAGGTGGCTTATTGTCGAGCATCTTGTACTGGGTGAGACGATATTTTTGGACCTGAAATCAGTGCAATCATATTAATATAAGGTATGTTAAAGAGCAAATAATGTTATCCAATTCAAAATGAGTTAATGGTCCTTAACAGCAGGAGAGGCTCCATTATTTGTGGATTCATCAGGTGATTATGAGTTTCCATAGACCTCTTTCGTCGTGGCAGTTGTGCGAGAGTTAAAACAGGGCATATATAGGTTATGAGGCGTACAACGGGCTTTGGGTCAGTGGAAATTTCAGATGTTGTGCTATGGGGAGATTGCCTTGGGCAAATGAGTCATGGGGTGCATGGTGTGATTTCAGCGTAGAAGCATGGTCACGCTGGGTTCAGTGTCTTGTGATTGATACGGTGTTCGTGTGTGAGAATCCAGTATCATGAGGAATTCCGGATGTTGGAATTTGGTTCTAAAGCTTGCTAGCTAAAGTAGCGGGAAGGATATTCAGTCTGGCTCGAGCTAATGTGCCCAATTGGGTTGTGGTGGCACGCGTAGGTGCACGATGTATTAAACACTGATTTTGCACAACTCCACAGAAGTTCTTAGCACATTCGAGGATGAACGTAATGTAACGACCCGACCAGTCGTTTTGAGCTCTAGCACGTCATTTAGCGGTTTAAGGCCTTGAGTAGCTTAACTTCAGGTATTATGACTTGCACGTGTCGTCGGAATTGTATTTCGAGAAGTTCGAAGTTGATTTAGATGGAAAATTCTAATCCCGGAAGCTTTAAAGTTGAATTGACTAAGGTTTGACTTTTGAGTAAACGACCCCAGAATCGGGATTTGAAAGTTCCAATAGGTTTGTAGGATGATTTTGGACTTGAGCGCATGTCCATATTCGGTTTTGGATGACCAGGGACCGTTTCGGCGCCTACTGTGGAAAGTTGGCCTTTTGGAAGAATTTCATGAATTTGGGTGGAAGTGTATTTCAGTGTTATCGATGGCTGTTTGGGATTCCGAGCCTGTGAATAGCTCCATATGGCGATTAGGAGCGCGTCCGGATGTGGATTTGGAGGTCCATAGGTCATTTCATGGACGTTTGGCGAAAGTTAGAAGTTGAAGATTCTTGAAAGTTCAACCGCGAGTGATCTTTTTTATATCAAGGTCGGATTCTGGTTCCTGAAGTAGGAGTAGGTCCATAATGTCAATTATGACTTGTGTGCCAAATTCTAGGTAAATCGAAGTTGATTTCATAGATTTCGGCATCAAATGTAGAAGTTGGAATTCCTTATTCATAAGGCTTGAATTGGGGTGTGATTCGTGTTTTAGCGTAGTTTGATGTGATTTGAGGCCTCGACTAAGTCTGTGATATGATTTTAGAGTTGTTGGTATGTTCGGACGGGGTCCCGAGGGGCTTGGTGAGTTTCAGGGTAGTTTCGGACCCTTTCTAGGCCTTTTATAGTTGCTGGTTTGTGGCAATAGCAGTGTGCTATGCTACTGTGCGGAATTGGCCACGATCGCGATGAGTAAAATGGGAGAAATTGGCCAGTGATTCGCCATCCCTGAAGACCTTTCACGATCACGTAGAGGAAACTTTCGCTGCAACAACTCGACTTTGGAAGCTTATATCTTGCAATCTATAAGGAACTTGGAGAAAATCAAACCTTTTGGAATTTGGGATTGTGTACAAAATGTTATGGTTGGTACACTACAAGTTGTCCGGGAAGATGTTTGGAAATCGCGAAGAAGAAATTTTTTTTGTACATGGCTGACTTTGGAAGCTTATATCTCCAAATATATAAGCAATTGGGAGATGATCAAAACATAAAATCATTGTGTCTAGTTTTCATAAAGTTAAACCATTTTTCATTCGGAGTTTTGCACAAAAAGTTATGACCATTATACAAGCACATGCTCACACAACCGAAACCTTCGTGCTCCACCTACTATCACAACTCTGCCTCAAGCCCTCATGACTGGCCCATCATCAGCACACAAAAATCGCATCTCGCACCTCATCCATGGAATCACAAGCCGTTGATGGACAACTGATACTGAGCGCTCACATGCACATACGAATACATGGAAGGAATTAAAAGAGTTATGCTTCAAGCTGAATCAATGACGCACGATAAGGAAAGAAAGATGAGAAGTATATCCTAAATTTCCCGTAGCCTCTCGAAGATAGGTATGGACGTCATCGTACCGATCCGCAAGACTCTACTAAACACTTGCTCATGACTTGTAGAACCTATAAACCTAGAGCTCTGATACCAACTTGTCACGACCCAAATCCAACTAGTCGTGATGGAACCTAACCCAACCCGCTAGGTAAGCCAATTAACAACTAACCAATTCCAATGAAATTTATAAGACAACTAAATACAAGAAAATATCTGAAACTGATACATTCCCCAAGGATAGTACAAATCATGAGCTTTTAAGATTAGAATTTACAAAGCTTTTATGGAATAAATACATCATTAGTTCGAAAAGTACATAAACAGATTTATATATTCTTAGGCTACCTTGAACAAGAGGAAGCTACAATCGGAACGCAGGTTCTTCAATTCCAGGTCCCATCGATCACGGTAACATCAATGGTCAATATCTGCACGCAAGGTGCATAAATGTAGTATGAGTACAACCGACCCCATGTACTCAATAAGTAACAACCTAACCGTAGGTTGAAAGTAGTGACGAGCCGAAACAAAGGTAGGGTCCAACACCAATAGCCAACAACATTTCATAACAACGTAAAATATATACTAAAAGAATTAACTCGGAGATAAAAGGCTCAGCTTATTCATAGTTCCCGAAAATAGTTCCGTTTTTTCAAGTATATCAGTACAAACCCAAGTCTTTTACCGAAATCGCCAAAACAAATATTAGTAAGTTTGAAAACTGTAATCTTACCCAAAAATCTTTACATGGTAAACGCTTCATTTTCAGATGGCATGAGGAAAATACATCTCTATGCCTATGTATCAATATGTTTGAGAAGTCATGAATGACGTGATACCGTACAACATGAGGAAAATGAATCTCTATGCTTGTATGGCAAGTGTGCATGTCAAATGTGATGCAACTTTGTGATAAAACAATATGCATACTCCCAGAGTATCAATTCACTAAGTCTTCTCAATTTTCTCAGTCACTCAGTCCTCCCAGTCACTCAGTCCTCACAAACACTCAATCCTCTTAGTCACTCAATTCTCCCAATCACTCGGAAATCGACACTTTCACTCAGTAGGTACCAGCGTTCATTTGGGGGGGGGGGTGTACAGGCTCTGGAGGGGCTCCTTCAGCCGAAGAGCTACAACAAGCCAATCATGGAATAAATCAATAAAACATGTTGCGGCGTGCAATCCGATCCCATAAACATCCTCACCATCAGGCCCTTGGCTTCACTCAGTCATCAATCTCTCTAGTCTCTCGGGATCTCAATGTCAAAGAAATCAGCCCAAAAATAAGGATGTGATGTATCAATAAATGGCAACAGAGACTAAGATATGACATGCATATGAATGCGTATGACTGAGTGTGTAAATGCAATGTAAGCAGGTAACTCAACAACATAAATGGCCTCAATGGGTCCCAACAAGATAAGCATGTAGCCTATACATGGTTTCTAACATGGGTTACAACTCAATAGCTCTAATACAAAGAGATTTCACAGTTACAGGTAAGGTCAGGTGACTACACAGTACCACAGAAATAGCGGAGTCACAATTCACACAGTGCACGCCCACACGCCCGTCACCTAGCATGTGTTTCACCTCAACACCAAACATATAACACGTAATTCGGGGTTTCATACCCTCAGCACCAAGTTTAGAAGTGTTACTTACCTCGAACAAGCAAATTACAATACCGAGCAAGCCAAGCGATGCTCCCAAAATGCCATCTCGCGCGTACTGGCCTCCAAACGACTCAAAGCTAGCAAAAAGAAACTCAAATACATCAAATAATGCCAAAGGAAGCAAACCCAATTGATAAAGGTCGATTCTTTAATCAAAAGCCCAAAATTGGCCAAAAAAGTCAAACCTGAGCCCGCACCTCGGAACTCGACAAAACTCACAAAATCCGACAACCCATTCAATTACGAGTCCAACCATACTATTTCACTCAAATCCGACTCAATCAATGTTCAAAACTCAAAAATTCACATTATGAAACTTTAGGCCAAAACCCCAAATTTCACTTTAGAATTCATCAACCAATTGCAAAAAATGAAGAAAGATTCATGAAATAAGATCAAAACAAACTGTAGAATACTTACCACAATCTTTGTGATGAAAATTGCTCTAAAAATCGCCTCAATCCGAGTCCCACATCTCAAAATATGATAAATGAACCAAAACCTCAATTTTATAGCTTCTTGTCATGTCCTTAGTCGTTAACTAAGTACACGTGTGACACTTGACAACTCTCTCACGATCTTGCACAACTTGCTCACGTTCTTGCTATGCCAAGTCAGCCTTACTACACTCAAGATCGCTAAGAGAATGGTAGAAAAAATACAAGAGTATTGTTAAGGGAAGCTTTGTATTAGAGAGAGCTTGATTGTTTTGCTTGGTTAGTTTACAAATGAATGCCCCCTATTTATACTAATCACAAAGGGGTTAGTGTGTAAATAATAATTATTCCACAAGTCCTTTCATATTTACAAATAAGTACATTCTCAAGAATCTTCTATATAGCTAGAATCTTCTTCCAAGGACTTTCCTAGTAATTTCATAGGGTTCTAGGGTCTTCCTAATGAAACTTCTATATTTTTCTAGAACCTTCCTACAAGTGCATAAATATCTAGAGTTTTCCCAAGGAAAATCTCCATAGTTCTAAAATATTCCACCAAGATCTAGTCCCTAACTTATGTAAACCTTCCATATGAGAAAAATATATGCCAAGTGGTACCTACGTGGGACGACGATGTGGTGGGCCATGACACTCTCCCCCACCCAATTTTGTTCCGCCCTTGGCACAAAGCATCGACACGTACATGCATACCTCGCCTTGGCGTCACCGGAGATCTTTGTCCATTAGCCATGATGTTATATGGAGCGGTTCGCCTTCCCATGTCACAAGATATTGGTCACCTTTCTTCTTGTTCCGTTTGTACTTTGGACGACTAGGAATGATGGCCTTGTTCCCCCGCTCATCAGATGCCTCTCCTCGCTCTTGGCCAAAATCTACCCATGACTCGACGAAGCCTAGCAGCTTCTCAAGCATCGGGTTCATGCTTCCACCCCCTATTTGGCTGCCCTCTGTGGTCCTAGCCTTACTTGAAAACTTGAACCCACTGCTTGGTGCATCATCTAAGTCTGATAACGTGCCGTCACTTTGTAAATTTCCATCCACTTCAACTATGTCCGCCCAACTTTTCTTGATGCAACCATGCTCCATTTGCATGGCGCTAAGATAGGCTTTGGAATACTCTAATTTTGGCTTAGATTCCAAGCGCACCCCTCCAATGCAGGCGATTTCTCCCGTGTCACCCTTATGTGCCTGGGTTAAGTTTACGATCATTGCGGCAAGCTTTCCCAACTCTGGGCATTACTTGCCCGATGTGATCCTTCACAGAAGTAGCACCCTCCCTTAGGCACGTACTAGCTACTGTTTTCCGGCTCATTGTCGTTTCTCTTGGACCCCTATCCGTTATGGGATAGCCCCTTGCCATTACCTTTGTATACCTCGGCTATGCCTTTACCGTTGTCCTTATCATGATCTCCCTGATCCCTCTCAGTGTTGCCTTCTTTGGACTTGGCAGGCTCCATCTTGAAGTCAACAAGTGACTCGGCTACCCCTATGGCCTTGTACACATTGGCTACTTGATGTCTTTTTAACTCCTGTTTTGCCCAATTTTTCAACCCATCCATGAAGTAGAAGAGGGGATCTTCCTCGGGCAATCACGAGATTTGCAGCATTAAGGTAGTGAAATCCCGCACCTACTCCCAAATTGTGGCCGTCTTTCGGAGCTCCCTTAGCTTCCGCCTAGCCTCACACACCACATTTATCGGGGCAAAATTTCTTTTTCAACTCCTTCTTGAACTGCTCTCACGTCTCAATCTTGCATAGCCCTTTATTCCATGTTGGCACACATCCGACGCAACCCCAGCATGACAACCACGGTCAAGTACATCGAGGCATTGCGTACCTTAACAACGTCGCCATCCTCCCTGACTACCTCATAGTACTTGTCTATCCTCCAAAGTAAGTCTGCCGCCTGTTGATACCCAATTGCTCCCAAAAATTATTTTTAATTGCATATATATCTTCAAAATCATGCATTAATAGCAATTGGTATTTTTTCACAATTTTCCTATATTTTATTATTTTTTCCAGCATTTTATTTCCAATAAACAATTATAAATTGCATCACAAATGATTTTAAAAGTATTTCTTGATTTAATTTATTATTCATGGTCCTATTAAGACCAAATTATTTCATAATTGGCATCTTTTGGCTATAATTGCGATAACTTTTCAATTATAGCCCAAGCATATACTTTTATACTATTTCTTATCAGAAATTAGTCATTTGTATTCTACAACAACAACAACAAGCACAGTCATTTTTATTTTAAATTATTAAATAATTACTTTAAACTATTTTCTATGCACGAAATTTATTTTTTACGATTATTAGTTATTTTATAAAATGTTTTATTTAAGTTGAATTGGGTATTTAACAAATAGCCTAATTTAATTTCAATTTTAGCCTAATTAAACCAAACCCGAACCTGATTAAATCAGCCCAAATACCCCAGGCCCAATCCATTAATCTACCCGACCCAATATCTTGTTTAATTTGGGCTGTTGATCAATTTTGATCAACGGACCAGATCTGTTCTTACCTAAATTAACCTAAAGACCTACCCCCTATTCTCTCATTCTCTCATCACTCTCTGTCGTTATCTCCTCTCATCTCTCTCAAGCTCTCTCTGCTAAACCCCACTCTCCTCTCGACGGCCGTTGGCTCGCCGGTAACAATGATGGTTACACCACCACCCCTAGCCTTCATGGCTCCCCCACTTGCCGGATTCTTCCTACCCTAAGGTCCTCAAGGGAATCAGAGGCTGTTCAGCTCACACCTATGGCCTTTTCTTTCCGTTCTCAGGCCACCCTTGGCCTGTCCGAGTAAGATCTTTCTATTTCCTGCTAAATCTATGGTTTCTAAGCCCGATTCTCTCTATCTCTGTGTTATCTCTCTCTGAAACCCTAATTCATATCTTGACTCTTTAGATTTGTAACAGATCTAAGAGTATTCTGGGTTATTTTGTTGTTTTCCATGATAATCTCTCCGATTTTCAAAAACGCCTCTTCGTCTACAAAAATTAGGGTTTCTTAAACCATTTAAAAAATGACTTTTCTTCTGATTTTCAGTATTATTCTATGATTTTTACTATGTTTAAACGTTTATTTAAGTTCCTCTTTTTATCTGATTCATTATGTTAAAACCTTAAGTCCTTTGGTCTTAATCTTGGGTTTTGAGTCTTTCTTTGATAATTTGTTCGTTTAATCTGTATGTGTGCTTGTTTCTCATTAATGTTCTCAGGCTTTGTGATTTTTACCCTATTTTTCTTATTAGGGTTTCTGATTTCTGCTTCTTCTTGCATATGTTGTGTTTATCTCACTTATTCTCAGAGATTTGTGTTAATTCCTCTAATCAGTACTATGTTCTAGTTTTAATCCCTGATTTTTTGTGCGCTTTACTTTACCATGCTTATTAGGGTTTCTGATTTCTTGCTTCTCCCTGCCTATATTTTTCGTTCATTTGTGGTATTTTCCTTTAGTTAATATTGTCTTTTGGAATCCCTAATTTCCTGTAATTGATACCTTTCACTAATCTCTTGTGATAATGTCCTTACTGATTTCCAACCTCTAAGTTATTTTCTTGCCTTATTTTGTGGCCGACTATGATGTCAAATGGATTCTTATGTTATTTCCTTAATTAGAATTTTATGTACCTAGCCTAATTACATGTTCTATACTTACTGTGTTGAAATATTTCCTTATGTGTTATATTCCAGTCATAAATGGTACCTTTCGTTATTTGGCTTTACCGTTTGAAGTTAACTCCCTTAATTAAAGGAGTACTTATAATGATTGACACTTAGTTCCATAATTATTTCATGACTTTGATTATTACCTTATTATTCTACCTAGTTTCAAACTATATGTATATATATGCTCTCTCACTAACACGAACACATTTGGTTCTAACTATCTCTCACACAATAACTCTCTTCTGCTCTCTCTTTTCTCTGGTCACTTGCTATTGTTCTAAGTTAGCCAGCTGTAAGCCAAGGATGATTACTATACTCTCTTGCCCCTCACTTTGTGTTTACTATCTCTCTGCTGGTATTTCCTGATTTCAATTCCAGTCTAAAAACAATATGTTTCTTTTACTACTGTCACGATCCCAAATCCTACCAGGCCGTGATGGCGCTTATCGTGGAACTAGACTAGCCAACCATCACATTATTACGCTTTTGTTCAATTATAATAGTGCACAATATAATAATAAATAACAGTCATAATAAAGAAATAAATTATATAAGTCTAACGCCCCCAACCATGAACTAAACAACTCTAAACAACCTCCCAGAATCGGAGTAAATAGTCATGAGCATCTAAGAATGAACAAGCCTAACTTTGCTAAAAACTATAATATATGTCTCTGAATCAATTGATAAAAACATAATAAGGAAGGGAAGTGGAGAAGTTGTGGACGCTGGACAGCTACCTCGAAATCCCGTGAAATGCTGCTATCGAACCTGAGTCAGCTACTGCTGCGAGCTAGTACCTGGATCTGTGCATAGAGGCACAGGAAGTCTTGATGAGTACGCCAACTCAGTAGTAATAAAAAGAAATCACAGTCTGAGAAATATAAAGCACACAAACAGATACACCATTCACAACATCCAGTAAAACATCAAGTTACCAAATAGTATTCAGCAATTTCATAAGTTCGAAATCAGTTTCCGGAAAAACCTTTGAGAACAAGTAAATATCGATATATCTCGCTAAAATCCTCAGTAAAACTCAGTTTGAAAAGGAAGTAAATCATATTTCGAAAACATAGTAAAATCATCATGAAACTGCCCCTCAGGCCAAAATCATTTCTCGGAATAGATTCCCTCAGACATTCCCTCAATCACTCAGCAATCATAACCACTCAATCGGTACCGGTGCTCACTAGGGGTGTGTACAGACTCCGGAGGGGCTTCTACAACCCAAGTGCAATAATAACATAAGGCCTGGAAGCCTTCTCACCTCTCTCATAAGGCCTGGAAGCCTCCTCACCTCTCCGGCGCTCAATGGAAATGAGCTAAGACTCCGAAGGGGCTCCTACAGCCCAAGCGCAATAACAACATAAGGCATGGAAGCCTCCTCACATCACTCATAATGCCTGAAAGCCTCCTCACATCACTCATAACGCCTGGAAGCCTCCTCACATCACTCATAAGGCTTGGAAGCCTCCTCACCTCACTCATAGGTCCTGGAAGCCTCCTCACATCACTCAATCAGACAC
Source organism: Nicotiana undulata (assembly GCA_005239495.1). Classification (NCBI taxonomy): domain Eukaryota; kingdom Viridiplantae; phylum Streptophyta; class Magnoliopsida; order Solanales; family Solanaceae; genus Nicotiana; species Nicotiana undulata. Next base: position 226,292 of record ML292201.1, read on the forward strand.
TCTCAGTTTGCCCTTAGACAATAAACAAACTAGGTTCTCGACCCAAAACAGTGTTTCATTTTTCAATAAATAATATCAAAATACTCTGAGTGTCAAAACAATTTATCAGGAAAAGACTGAGTGTAATTCACAACATATCAAGTGAGGAAAAACAGTAAAACAGTCCCCCAAGGGGTAAATAGATCGGTATTAGGCCCCAAACACGGCTTACAGCCCAAAACATATCATAATATATAAATACTAATTAAGCAAAGGCTTAAAAATCGGTTTCGCAACTCAATAGTTGCCTAAGTAGGGAATATATTTCCCAAGTTTCAATCTTTGTATTCCANTATTACTTACCTCAAAACTAGCCCAGAATTATTTCGCAATGCGCTTGCCTCTCGAATCAACCTCTGAAGACTCCAAATCTACCAAGTTCAGATTTTTATCATCAATATATGCTTAAGGAAAAATTTCCAATCGAAAGAAATCAAATTTACTCAAAAATCCGAAATCGGGCAAAACCCGACCCCCGGGACCGCATCCCGAAACTCAGAAGTTTTTACAAAAAAGTGTTCTTCATCTTCTCACGATTCCGTACATATAAAGAACACCAAAATCGGAGTTCGTTTGACCCCTCAAATCGACCCTTGAAGGTCTCATAATCTCATGCCCCAAAATCCTATTTTTCTACTGTTTTTCATGAATTAAAGGCTGGGATTATGGTCTATAATCACCCATAAACGAGTTTTAATAATCAAATTACTTACCTCTGTGCTACCCACTGATTTTCTCCTTCAAAATTCGTCCAAAAAGCTTTCCTCCGCTCAACAATGGTGTAAAAGAGGGTTTAAGTCGCGGAGGGTTTATTATTTAACTGCCCAGTGATTTGCTCTCCGCGATCACAGCCTTAGCCCTGCGATCGCACTGACCAATCCCCCAGACCTCCGCGATCACAACGCAGCTCACGCGATCGCGGTTCTATAGAGCCTCAACCTATGCGATCGCAACCATTCTCACGCGATCGCGAAGAACGTTTGACCTCACTCCCCACGCGCCTGACTGACCCTACGCGATCACGATCAAGTCCACGCGATCGCACTGCTTAAGCCACTCACCTTACGCGATCGCACCCTCACTTCCGCGATCGCGATGCACAAATTTTCTCTGCCTTCCTTTAACCTTACGTGATCGCGGACCATTCCTCGCGATCGCGGTGAACAAATTCCTGTTGCACTAACACCAGAAAACCAGCATTTCTCCTAAGTCCAAAAGTGCCTGTTAACCATACGAAATCAATCCAGAGCTCCTCGGGACCCCAACCAAATATACCAACACATCCAATAACATCATTCGAACTTAGTTTCATTCTCGAAACACCAAAACTAACATCAAAACACCAAAATTACATCGGATTCAAGCCTAAGAACTTTGAAATTTCTAAAATTCACCAATGATGCCGAAATTATTCAAATCAACTCCGATTGACCTGAAATTTTGCGGACAAGTCCAAAATAATATTACGAGCCTGTTCCAACTGCCAGAATTCTATTTCGACCCCGATAGCCTATTTTCCACTGCCGACTGGAAATCACTAAAAACTAACTTTCGCCAATTCAAGCCTAATTCTACACCGGACATCACAAAATTGTTCTGAACATACTCCTAAGTTCCAAATCACCTAACGAAGCTATTTGAACCATAAAATCCGCATTCTGAGGTCGTTTACTAATAAGTCAACTCTTAGTTGACTTTTCCTTTTTTAAGGCTATTTTAAAAGGCTAATTGACTGAATTCTCACTATAACCATTCGATTTCAAGCCTATCAACTCTAATACATCCATTACAGTATAACCAATCTATATCAAGTCAATAACAACAATTATACTGCAGGTTTTTACGTAACGACGGACCGGGTCGTTACAATTACCATGTTGGTATATAGAAATTTTGACAATAACGTCATACATGCAGAACTTATGATATTGGTTAATGTGCTTCTAAGTATGTGTTTATCCCTGGTTTGAACTTTGTTTTTTCGGAAGTAAAGAATATCCTTTTAAATTTGTGTGAAAATAATTTTCAATATGTTTATAATTTGTAGTTATAATAAACAAAGCACAAGGACAAACATCCTAAATATTGGACTATATTTATCACAATATGTTTTCTTACACGAATAACTATATGTTGCACTTTTAAGAAAGATATTATCGACAACAAGAATTCAGGTTATGGCAGAATAACCAAAGCAATAGAAGGAAACATATACAAAAAACATTGTCTATAAAGAAGTGTTCGGTACGATACCATTACATTAGATACATTTAAACTACCATACAAAATTTTCTACTTAACATGACTAAAATTGATCATTTATTTAAGTTCTGGTGATGTCCTTTCATTTTGAATTCACATATTATGCTAATGTAACAATATTTTTCGGCATTTAGTTGATTGTTGTAGTATTATATATAAAATTTCTCTCATTAATTAAGTTTTATTGTTCTTTCATATAAATAAATATTTAAATCATCATGTGTCATTATTAACGTGCAATGCATATTTATAGGTACTGGTAAACAAAAATAAGAGTAAGTTTATGTATTTGTGCCTCTGTTTGCATTCACAGTGACAAAATATTAAAACTGACTTGGGCTTATAGCCCAGTACTCTGGCTCAAAACGCCAAACTTAAAGAAAAAGGTAAAAATTTGCTGGGTTGATCACTTTCAATAGTCGCTCCTGGAATTGTTCCCTATTTTAGATAAGGGTATATTCGTTTCAACTTGTATTTTTGTATTAATAAGTGGCAACTGTGCCAATGCAATTTGAAAATGGCTAAACTCTAAATAGCAGGCTTAAAAAACCGCAATTTACCAGAAGAAGAGACATAAGATATGGGCCTTAAATTTGTCGGACACTAGCCTCATCAAACAATTACACTCTATTTATTATTCGTAGTTATACTTTTAGTAAATTCACCACTCATAGTTATGTTTAAATTTTATAGCAAATTTATGAAATAAGAGATTAATTATTTGAATCGAAACAAGAGAACAACAATCTCCTGTCGCTTTGTTGGTTAGAGCATTCGTAGCAAATTCATGTATTCGTTGCGCGTTTGAATACAAGTGATACAAGTTTGTAACACTTGAACAATAGCTACAAATGGTAAATTATAATTATTAGGTGTTGTGGTTTATGAAAAATCCTCCTTTTTATCTACTTTTTCCCGTCAATATGAAACTCCATCTCAACTATTTCATCTTTTCTATTTTAGACTGTTCCAAAGTTTACCCTTTTTAGAAATCAACATTATACCATTACTCTTCAACCAAAAAGGTAGTCTGAGAGGTATTTTGATTCTTAACGATATTCAACTTCTTTAAAAGATCAATTTATCTCCCATTTTAACGACTTCCATTTGAATATAACATCTTTTTTCTACTCGTCTACAAACTAATCGAAGCAATTGAAATGGATCACATAGAGTATTATACTTTTGAATATATTGGGCAAATGGTTTCTGCTAAGTTTCGTGAATGGGTGTGAATGAGAAATGGAAGAGCCACCTTTTGCATTGCACATTTTCATCTCAGGCTTTCATTGTCTATAAAATTTAGAGGCTTAGCCTCATTTTAATACATGGAAAAAATTCTGAAATTCTCCCATTTTCATTGCATTGTTTTTCCAAAACAAAATATAAGTGTCATGTGTGATTTGCTCCACCTTATTGCGTTCGCTGAAACACTGGGGTTTGAGGTATCGCTACACCAGTGTGGATAATCCGTTCTATCCTGGGAGGAAATAATCCTAAAACTCGAGTATTAGGAGGGGATTAAGTTCCTTAAGGACACACTGTGAATTCAGCGGCTCAGATTTAATTTTGTTCTTCCTATGCATTTCTGTTTCTCTTTTACTTTACTAAATTTTCTTGTTTTGAACACAGAATACCAACAATCTTAAGGAATATAACAATTTATTTTCTGTGTTTCTTAACATCTAACTGTTTAAGGAACATAACATCATGTCTTAACGTAAAAGGACAACTACTTCCTTTGTATCTGATTTTCTGACATCCTTGTCAGAAAATGAGCCTCAAACGTTTAAGGAAGTAATGTCTTCTTCGGAAGCACAATATTGGAAAAGAGAAGGTCAATAGTGAGATATAATCCATATTAAGTAATCATACTTGGGAATTGGTGATCTTCCTCCATGAAATAAACCTTTGAGTTCTACGTGGATTTTCAAAAGGAAAATAAAAGTTGACAAATATAAGACATGATTAGTTGTTACTGGGTTTAGACAACGAGAAGGTCTTGATTACTTTGATACATACTCGGTGGTAACGAGGATTAAATCTATTCGGGTGTTAATAGAGTTGGCATCCATGTATGGCCTTGAAATCCATCAGATGGACGTAAAGACAGCCTTCTTAAATGGAGATTTTGAGGCAGAAATTTATATGGAACAACCTGAAATGTTCGTGGTTCACGAAAAAGAAATAAAGATGTGCCAACTTGTTAAGTCACTTTTGGACTAAAACAAGCACCCAAATAATGGCATATGAAATTTGATCACACAATGGTATCAAATGGTTTCAAAGATTAATGAATAGTAAAAAAAGGCACATTGAATGGTTGAAATGTGGGGGCGTTTAGCTTAGGCATGAAACAAGCGAATGATAGACGTAATGTCTAAATGATATAATTTTTGATACCCACCAATCCTTAGTGGATATTGATATGACAGTCGGTGAATTCATTACTTGTTCAGTCTTAGTGATGACTAGTGATGAAACTACAAATTTAAAAGTTGTTTACGTGCTTTTCCAGAAATGATTTGTTCTTTCTTTAACATTTATAATGTTTAGCTCTTTTATAAAAGAGTATCACCTAGAAGAAAGTGATTTTCATGAAAAGTACGTTTACATGTTTTGTATAAATATGACCCTTCATGATTGAATGTGTTAATACGTTAGTCTATAATGAGGTGAACCAACCGATGAACATGACCAAAATCCATTGTAAGTTGGATTTTTTTCATGAATGGAGGTGCTATAATTTCCATTTCGTATAGGCGTATGAATAAATAGCATACAAATGCTTGAAAATGGCGGAGTGGTTGTGAAATGTATTATATATTAAAAGGTTGTGGCCACAACTGATGCCAATCATTCCAGCTGTTGTTATAATATACTATTACTACATTAAGTGTATTCAATAATTTGATATGCAATAGAAAGTCAAGAAGTATTAGTCTATGACATAAAGAAGTTCGCATTGAACTGTCATGACAATAAAGATGAGTTTTGGAATATTTGAAATATATTCATGACTATGCATTGCACTATAATAAATATCATGTGGTTATTAAGAAGTATAGTGATGCAACTTGGATCACCAGATGACTAAACAAACATGCATTTTCGCTCTACAATGGAGGCTGAGTTTATAGCCTTAGACAAGGACGATGAAGAAGTTGAATGGCTACGGAATTTATTGAAGAAATTCCATCTTAGCCCAAAATATTTGCACTTATATGCATACATTGTGATGGTCAACCGACAATAAGAAAGGCTGGGAGCATTATGTATAACAAATTTTTTTGTCATATACGACGAAGACATAAAAATATTAGGCAACTACTCTCTCGGGGAATTATCATAATTGACTATGTGAAGTCAAGCGATAATGTGTCGGTTCCACTTACAAAAGGCCTAAATAGACAGGTAGTTGAAACGTCATCGAGGGGAATGAGACTATGGCTGAGGAAAAGTCATTGTGTCGGTAACACTATCTAGAAGACTGGAGATCCCAAGATCTAGGTTCAAGAAGCTCATACAAAGTCATTAATGACGGTTCAACATTGTTAAATAAAATTTCTTTTTGGTCCATTCTTGTGATGAGACATTGTTCAGTACCAGGGATAAAACATTAAGGCTTTTTAATGGTTTCTAAGTTTGATACCGGGTATATCAAATAGTGTATCTACGGGATAACACGTTTATTACCTATGTAAGTGCGAAGTGTTAGCCGCTTCAAGGTGAGTTCTGTAAGGCCAAATTTCTATGCACTTATGAAACTAGACGGTGTTTATGGTTGAAAGGAACACAACAATGAGAACCAAAGACGGTTAAGGGTTGATTGTGTGACTTATGACTGTCTAGGTATACACCAAAGATCGACGGCTCAAAGATATAAAATATACTGATTGACCAAGTATATCCGACATATGTTCACTACGGAAAGTTCAAAGCGAAACCTACTTATCCAGATGCGATTAATCCTTACTTCTGAATCACACAAGTTTTTTTGCATGTTTTATGTATATTTCCATTCCTCGTTAACGTGGGGAATTGTTAGGTTTCGTTAATGGGTGTGAATGGAAAATAGAAGATGCACCTTTTGAATTGCACCTCGTAGTCTCAGTTTTTCATTGTCTATATTAGAGAAAGAATTACAAGAAAATACACATGACTTCACACCATAATAAAAAATAGCCCATGTTTTTAAGTTTTACATGACCTAACCCATATTGTACATATTCTGAAAGTACTAGCAAATTCGAAATATGTGTTCTTACAACCATTACTTCTAAAATCTATGGAGTTAAATTGTGTTTTCACAATCATTGCTTTCACTCTCTTCTTCTCACATCTTCTACATATGCTTCAAGGGCCGTATATTTGCTGCTTCCCTCCCCCCCCCCCCCCCCCCNCCCCATATCACATGGTTGCAATGTAAGAAAATTAAAAAGTAGAAGTCCACCATTGAAGGCCATGTTGCAATGTAAGAAAATTTAAAAGTAGAAGTCCACCATTGAAGGCCATTCAAAGCTTGTCTTTTGAAAATATGATTTTTTGAGTTTGTTAGTTGTTTGGATTGGGTGTTGTTCCAATTGATTGAAAATATCAAAAGGAGTTCAAAATTTGAATTTGAAGTGATTTTGAGTAGACGCAAGGAAGAAGACGAAGTCAATTTTTTGTATAAATATGTATAATGTTGTATAATAGTGTATATGAGTGTATAAACACCTCTTATACACTTTTATACATATTTATACAAACGTTTATAGACAAATTTCTTCCACGATTTTCAGTTGTAATTCTTGTTCAAAACCAGTCCAACTCTCCATTAAATGATTTCAAATTTTAGATACAACCTCCTTATGATATTTCTAACAAGTCTATATAACACCCACTCCAAATTTCTCACAAAATCAAATTCGGAGTTTAAACCTACATATTTAAGCTTGTTAAAAATCTAATTTTTACCACCCAAATGGATTTGGTATGTTGAACTAATATTTGAATCATAGTTACTGATTTGAAAATTAATTTAAAAGCTTGAGCAATCTTTTTTAAAAATTAAATAGTAATTACGAGAACCTATTGGAGTTGAATGTTGACTCTTAGCCTTATTTTTGGGCTAGTTGATTGTAAATTTAAATGTGGGCTAAAATATTGAAAAGCATGAATGCAAGTTATTCTAACGTGAAATTTTCCCAATTTTAGAGGCTTAGCCTCATTTTCATACATGAACAAAATTCTGAAATTATAACAACCCGACCGGTTGTTTTGAGAATTTAAGCTCCGTTTGGTGGCGTAAGGTCTTGAACAACTTCACATTTTGTATATCGATCTGCGTGCATGGTTGTATTCAGTTACCGGATGATCCGGAGTCGAATTGGAAGAGGGATTTTAAATTTTGAAGCTTAAGCGGTGAAATTTGACCGGAGGTTTGACTTTTGAGTAAACGACCTCAGAATGAGTTTTGGTTAATGCCAACAACTCCGTATGGTGATTTTAGACTTAGGCGCGTGTCCAGAATTGGTTTTGGAGGCCCGTAGAGTGATTTGAGGTAATTCGGCGAAAGTTGGAAAAATTGAAGTTTTGAAAATGTTTGACCATAGTTGACTTTTTGGGATATCAGGGTCGGAATGCGATTTCGAGAATCGGAGTAGATCCGGGATATCAATTGGGCCTTGTCTGCAAAATTTGGCGTCATTCCGGGTTGAATTGATAGGTTTCGGCACGAGTTTAGATATTTGAAGATTTGAAAGTTCATAAGTTCGATTTATGGTTTGATCCGTCGTTTCGGCGTTGTTTAATGTGATTTGAAACCTCGAGCGAGTCCGTGTTAGGTTATATGACTTGTTTGTGTGATTAGATGGGGTTTCGGGTGTGTTTCGGATAGGCTTCGGGTCAATTTTCTCCTATTTTTCACTGCTGATATTTGTCAGTTGGTTTCCTCTTCCGCATTCGCGTCCGCTCTTACGCGTTCGCGATGAGTCATCTTGGAGGTTCTTCGCTTTCGCATCATAACCCTCGCATTCGCGAAGGGATTTTTTTGGTCAGCCTAACTTTCTTCTTCGCGTTCGCCTCCTACCCTACGCATTCGCGTAGTTGTCCTGCTCTCGTTCTCCGTGTTCGAGAGCTAGTCTTCGTGTTCGCATAGTACAATTTAGCATCTTCATTTTTATTCTTCGCGAATGCGGTCGTTCCTTCGCGTTCGCGATTCATTAAAGGCCGGGGCAGATTATAAATCTTCAAAATCGAGGGTTAAGCCATTTTTATCACACTTTGACTTCTAGAACTCGGTTCTTGGCGATGTTTGATGGGTTTTTCACGAAATTCGATTGGGTAAGTGTTCTTCAACTACAATTAAATATATTCCATGATTTTATCTTTATTTTTATCATTTAATTTGTGTTTTTAGTTGAGGAAAATGTTTGTTTGAAGAAAATTTTCAAAACAAAACTTCATGAATTGGTGGACCAAATGGTATCGGAATTTGATAAATTTTGTATGGTTGAACTCATATTGGAATGGGTATTTGGATTTTGTAAAATTTGACGGGTTCTGAGGTGCGAGCCCGGGGGTCGACTTTTGGGTCGATTTTTAGATTTTTGTAAAGATCGAAACTTTATTGTTCGGAATAGTTCCTTATGCGATTTATGTGTGTTTTGAAGTTGTTCTAGTTGGATTTGATCCGTCCGGAGGTCTTTTCACCCGAGAAGTCCATTTTAGAGTACCGGGTTGTCGTCTTCGAGGTAAGTATCTTGCCTAATCTTGTGTGAGGAAACTACCCCTTAGGATTTGAGTCTTCTATGTTTATTGTAGCCCGAGTACGCGAAGTGACGAGTGTGTACCCGGACTTAACTGTATGAAGTTGGCCTTTTAGGTTTCTTAGGTCCTTATACTCCCCGTGTATGAATTTGTAATTGTTATGACTGAGTTTCTGATTGCTAGTTTCATCTCTTCCTGCTTAAATTAGAATTACTTGCTTTTAGATTTCCCTTTGTGGTCGGTTTGATCTTAATTGACTTAATTGAAGAATTTACCTCTCCTATCATCATGCTATATTTTCTTCATAAACTGCCTATTTAGCTCAAATTAGTAATATCTCGCCTTATAGTTGTTTAGTAGAAATTGGAATTAGGATTATCTGTAGCTGCTTACCTTATTTGGATTGTGGAAAATCTCTCGTAATCATTCAACCTTAAAAAGGAATCTAGATGATCTACACCTTAGTCGACTAACTTGTATTTGGAAATCTCTTGACTTGTGATGACATCCTATTGTGGACTTGAATACTGTGAATTCGTTGTTACGCCGTGTTCTCCCTGGTTAAGCTGTGTTCTTTACGCTTATTATTTCCATTCAGTGGTTATTCCTTGGGAATGAGTTCTGCCGTTCTTGTAATTTAAGTTCTTGTATTGATTTGCTCGTCGTACATAACATTTCTATCTTTTCCTTGTGATTGTTGTGGCAATGTACGATGTTTCTGTCGTGTTGTAGTTTTTATCTATGTGATTGCATTGCATATTTAAATTTGGAACTACCGACGTATTCCGGGAGATCCCCCCATGTACCGCATATTTACTTTGGGGACTACAGACATATTCTATGAGATCCCCTAGCACTGTATATTTACTTTGGGGACTACAGACGTATCATGGGAGACCCCCAGCACTGCATATTTACTTTTGGGGACTACAAACGTATTCTGGGAGATCCCCCTTGTACTGCATGACAAATTCTGAGCTACGGACGGAGTTCCGGTAGATTTATCTTGAAGAAATTATGATCGAAAGATACTTATTGAAAAGTATAGATGAAAAGCATTTGCCTCGAAGAAAACTATGTCTGAAAGACTATTATTTCAAAGGTATATTTGAAAAGCATTTATCTTGAAAGATATTTATTGAAAAGTATAGCTGAAAAGCATTTGCCTTGATGAAAATTAAGTCTGAAAGACTATTATTTTGAAAGGCATTTATCTCGCAGAGAACTATGTTTGAAAGACATTTATCAGAAAGAGTATATTTGAAAAGCATTTATCTTGAACGAATTATGTTTGAAGATTATCTTTCTGAAACATATATATATATACATATATATATATATATATATGTATGTATGTATGTATGTATGTATGTATTCGGAGGAAGTATATTTCAAAGAAATTTTCTACTTGAAATGGTTATATTTTAAAGCTTTCAATATAAACTTAGGGGTGAAGGTTTACACTCAAAGAATTTCCCAAAATAAATTGGGGTTGTGGGCTAAGGCCTGATGTGGAAATTGTTGCAGTGCTGAATTATTACTTGTTCTTACCGTATTGTGGTTTCCGGCTTTCGGGGTGTTCTCGTCCATTCTTTTGTATATTATTGTGATGTTCCGTTGTTATTCGCTGTAATTCCTTCCGCCTTTTTATCTGTTATGTTGCTAGTCATATCGTGTAGTCATTAGATAGATGTTATATTATGTCATTCCTATATTTATGTCTGTTGATTTATTAGACCAGTGGGTGTCTTGACTAGTCCTCATCACTACTTCACCGAGGTTAGTCTTGATACTTACTGGGCACCGCTGTGGTGTGCTCATTCTACACATCTGAACATTTTTGTGCAGATCCATTTATTGATCGTTAGTAGCTGTGGATCATCTCAAGGTAAACCTGCCCCCGCATCGCAGGCTTTGGAGTCACCTTCTTACCTTGTTTCAACTGTTCTACTCATTCCCAAACATTTGTATTTAGAAATGTAGTTTGCTCTGTAGAGCTTATGACTTGTACTATGGGTTTTGGAAAATTGTAAATTCTGTAAAGATTTCTATATCGAGACTGTTAGATTTCCTTATTATTGTTGTTATTTAGAAATTGTTAGGCTTACCTAGTGCCTAAGACTAGATGCCGTCACGATACCCAACGGAGGGAAATATGGGTCGTGACAGAAATTCTCCCATTTCCTTTGCATTGTTTTTCCAAAATAAAATATAAGTGTCATGTGTGATTTGCTCCGCCCTTATTGCGTTCACTGAAACACTGGAGGTTGAGGTACTGCTACACCAGTGTGGATAATCCGTTCTATATTGGGAGGAAATAATCATAAACCTCGGGTACTAGGAGTGGATTAAGTTCCTTAAGGACATACCGTGAATTCAGATTTAATTTTGTTCTTCCCATGCATTTCTGTTTCTCTTTTACTTTACAAAATTTTCTGATTTCGAACACAGAATGCGAACAGTTTCAGCAGTGAGAAGGGATTTAGACTTAAGAGTACTTACTGCTGACAAACAACATAATCTTGATCTATTATTGTTCATTTTGGTCGACTTGATGATACTTAATTAAATCTCTTACACTAGTGTTTTCTTTTGATACATAATCTAGTAGGGAAATCTTGAGAGGTAAAGAAGTTGAGCATGCACATAATCTCATAACGATTACTTAAATGAAATCATGGACGTGCAAAAACTGCATGAACTACCTTTTCCATACTTTGGGAGCGCACAAGGAATGTGTGTTGATTTCTGTTGAACTTTCACCTTCTTATGCTTGGATTATAAAACTATACAAAATAACCTAAAAGGAAACTTCAATATATAACAAATGAATAACGAAAGAATTCTCTCTTTTACATCATCTTTACATTCGTTTTGTGCATTTGATATCTTTAAAAACGATTCATGCAACATGTGAACTAAACTTCCTTTTCCACAATATACGAAGAGAGATTATAGGTTGATGATCATGAAATTGCCTTCATCTGAAAATCGTTTATCCCTTGAATTTCCAGCCGATGCATCAACAAGCGAACAATCTACATATGATCAAGAGACTACATCCCATTCAACATCAAGCAATGGAGAGATGTTGATGAAGAGAAACTTTTGGAACTCACCACTTGGACTAATTAATCCAACCCTCCTCCGTATGGTTAGCGATCATTAATACTTGTCACTTTATATAACGATGTATTCAGACACGCATCTAGCATATAAGCAGTGGGTGCATGTGTATTACATATCTGGCGATAGAAAACGTTAATTTTTTATTTATAAATATGTAGTATTTATATTAGCAAGAGGTGCACACTGTTTTAAAATTCTGGATCCGTATCGGCGAATTTTACCTTCAAACTAGCAAATAACCCAAGCATGAAACTAAAGGGAAATTAAACAGAATGAATATTTTTAATGCTACAGGTTTTGGCAGAAGCATTGGGGACTTTTATGCTGATGTTTTGTATATGTGGGATAATGGCAAGCATGGAAATAATGGGAGTGAGGGTGGGGCTAATGGAATATGCAGCCACAGCAGCACTAACAGTAGTCGTTGTAGTCTTCTCTATAGGCCCCATTTCTGGGGCTCACATTAATCCTGCTGTCACATTAGCATTTGCGGCTATTGGTCATTTTCCATGGTCCAAGGTTTGTATCTCAAGCTTTTATTCTTATGCTTTGTTTCAAGAAAAAAATAGCTGATACATTTAGTTTCTGCTATACGCGAGATATGGAGAGGGATTGAAACATATTGGTGTTATGTACGCAACTTTATCATGTATTTTTGCAAGAGTTTGTTTTCGCTGCTTAAACTTGTGACACTTGGTCACATAGTGGCAACTTTCACCGTTGCGTCAAGGCTCCAAACCTTCAGTGATCTAGTTTGGAAAAAAAATTAAAGAATTAAAGAAAATAAAGTGAAGAATGGAGAGTAAAGTGATCTAGTTTTTTCTTTTCCATTCTCTTCCTTAATTTACAAACATGGTATGTTAGATTTAAATTTGACTTTTAGGTTCTTATTTTCTAAAATCATGAAAACTGTTTTGTTAAGGTTCCATTTTATGTAGTTGCACAAGTGGGAGGTTCTATATTGGCTACATATACAGGGAAATTGGTGTATGGATTAAAAGCAGAATTTGTGATAACAAGACCTCTCCATGGTTGCACTTCAGCATTTTTTGTGGAGCTTTTGGCTACCTTCATTGTTCTCTTCCTAACTGCATCATTGACAAATGATCCTCAATCAGTAAGATCAATTATACTAATAGCATAAATTCCCTCTAATATATTTTGGATATTGTTTGTAGCTTATCGTTATTAATCAAATATTGTATTTTTTGTAGACAGGACCATTGTCCGGATTTGTTGTTGGAGTGGCCATTGGACTGGCTGTACTAATTTCTGGGTAATTTTCCTTGCAATTTACGCATGATGCAATCGCACTCACTGCTTTGATCAAAACTTTATATACTATAGAAATTTTTTAAAATATATATTTTTCTATAAGTTCGTAAAATGAAATTGAAATTGAAACTTTTGCACTTAAGTGATGTAAAATGAAATTGTAACATACACTACACCTGAACACATACATATGTGATGATTTTTATTACTTATCTGAGAAAAGTATCTTACATTTTTTTTTCTTCTTGTTATTGTAAATATTGCAGGCCAATTTCAGGAGGATCAATGAACCCAGCAAGATCATTAGGACCAGCAATTGTATCATGGAAGTTTGATGGATCGTGGATATATGTTGTAGCCCCAATATTAGGAGCTGTTGCAGGAGTTGTCTTGTATCGACTTTTACGCCTACAAGGCTGGTCTTGCAAACCTAATTCCACTCCAACAACTACTCATCAACATAATCCCCTTTAACAAATAATTTTTAGTTTAGTAATATTGGTGGAAATTTTATACACAAAAGATATAGGTTTGATTCTCAGGGTTCTCTTCCTTTTTTCCTCATGTAATAGAAAGTTACTAAAATATTTGTATACATACCCTAATCAAAACATTCAAAACGACGTGGTTTTTGACAAGCTGTGTTCTTGAATAGTACTCCCTCCGTTCCGGTTTATGTGAACCTATTTCATTTTTGGTCCGTTCAAAAAAGAATGACATCTTTCCAAATTTGGAAATAATTTAGCTTAAACTTTCAATTCTACCCTTAATGAGAAACTTTTATAACCATACAAGTACTGTGGACCCCTTTTGACTTGTTTAGGACCACAGATTCCAAAAGTCTTCATTTTTTCTTAAACTCCGTGCCTAATCAAACAGGTTCGAGTACGATCCACCGATGAAGTATCCGAGCAAAGTACTAATAAGGTGATCGAGAATAAAACATTTAAGACTGTGTCGATTGTACACATCTTGGAGCATCTAGTCACCCATTATACTGGAGCATCTAGTCATTTAAACGCCAAGATTTATTTTCTTATTTAGTCACCGATCAAGCATTCAAGTATGAATAGTTGAGAATAAATCATCAATGGTAGTCATGTAAGTGTAAATTATCGAGTTTAATTGACATAGTCGTTGAACTATTAAACTCGATGATTTACACTTACATATGACTAGCGCTGATGAGTTATTCTCTACTGTTCATACTCGAATACTTGATCGGTGACTAAATAAGAAAACAAATCTTGGCGTATAAGTGACTAGATGCTCTGGTATAATGGGTGACTAGATGCTCCAAGATGTGTACGATCGACACAGTCTTGAATGTTTTATTCTCGATTACCTTATTAGTACTTTGCTCGGATACTTCATCGGTGGATTTTGAAAATTCAATATTAAGTTATATCCAACTTAATATAAATTATATCCAATATTGAGTTGTATCCAATTATATTAAGTCGTATCCAATTAAACTAAGTCGTATCCAATTATATTAAGTTGTATCCAATTATATTAAGTTGTTGCTAAAACTTAAAGATTAATATAGGACTACATCTTATAGCACTAAGTCGGGCCGGTTTTGAATGGTATATATATATATATATATATATATATATATATATATACATACACAATTAAATATATATTACATAATATCTATAATTTAATAATTTCTTCTTTAAATCTAACGTTAACTTACCGACCGACTTTGGTCGATATTTAAATTAAATAATTTTTTTTAATTTAAAATTAATTACCGACCAAATTCGGTCGGAATGGTCGTGGTCAAACGGGTCAAAGGCCACTTAAACTTACCGACCGTAATTTAATTTAGATCTGGCCCGACAGGATTTCCTCTATTTCGCATCTTTTCTCTATCTCTCTCCCATCTCTCTTCTTCTCCTCCCCACTGTCGGGATTCCCCCAAATCCCCACCAAAAAATCAACTTCTATCTCGCTCCTCACCCAAAACAAAGCACCTAAAAGTCTCCCTCCCCTCCCCAACCACTGTTCCGCCGGCCCCACTACCCTCTGCCACCCTCCGCCACTGTTCCACCGGCCACATAGCGTTCTGCCACCTTCCGCCACCCAAAATAAAATCCCTTATCCTAGCATTTTAAGGTTAGTTATATACATTTTTCAATTTAAGCAATTTTAATTATTTTAATTGTATAAATTAGGGTTTTTGTTAATGTTTAATTAAATTTAGTTGTATAATTGTAAGTTGCTTTGTCATTGAACCTTTAAAATATGTCATGTGTATCATTTATCATTTAGGATTGTTCATATTAGAAGAGTTCATATTTGTAATCTAGCCCCTCTTTGTGAATTGGTATTTTGTGTAATTTTGGATTTTTACATTTTGGAAGACATAGATGCATGTCTTAGGTGCTAATAGCATTTCAAGGTTAGTTATCTACATTTTCTAATTTAAGTGATTTTAATTATTTTAATTGTATAAATTAGGTTTTAGTTAATGTTTAATTAAATTTAGTTGTATAATTCTGAGTTGATATAAATTAGGGATTGTTCATATTAGAAGAGTTCATATTAGAGGTCTTTAGAATCTTATTATAATTTTTTAACGTGTGATATTTAGGGATACATGTGAACCTTCAAATAACTTCTTACAATTGAATTTTAAAAGAACTTATTTAGGGATATATGTGAACTTTCAAATTAATATAACAAGCAATTTATTTATTCTCTGTCTAGATGAAATATCGTAGTTGAAAAATTAGGCTTAACTAATTATGCTAGATTAATTGAGTGTGCTAACAAATTATAATTGAATGAGTTAGTCAAATTAAATGACCTAACAAATTCAATATTCTAGTAAGTAAATGTTTGTGATGACCTAAAAGGTCATCTCATGTTTAAAACTCAATTCTGCGCTTGTTAGCCTTAAAAATCTCATTTTTATCCTCCTCGATTTGCGTGCGCATCCCGGTTGTGTTTTCCGTAATGCTTTTATGTGGAGAATTGAAGAAATAATGATTTTTTGCCTTAAAATGATTTTTAGTTGACATCGGTAAACATTTTGAGTAAACAGATCCAGACCCGTATTTTGACGATCCCGGTGGGTACGTAGTAAAACATGGGACCTGGGCATATGCCCAGAATCGAATTCCGAGGTCCCTAGCTCGAGATATGAATTTTTGACTAAAATTGATAGACTGAAAATTTATGATTTAAAGAATTTTCTCAATGTTTGATCTTGTTAGTATCAGACCCGTATTTTGGTTTCGGAGCCCGGTACAGGTCCGTTATGATATTTATACCTTATCTGAGAAATTTGGTGAGAAACAAAAGTGATTTGACGTGATCCGGACCTTTGGTTGAGAAAATAGTAATTTTAAAGTATTCTTGAGAAATTCATAGGTTTTGGTGCTAAATTCGTTGTTCTAGGTGTTATTTTGGCGATTTGATCGCACGAGCAAGTCCGTATGGTATTTTTAGACTTGTGTGAATGTTTGGGTTGGAGCCCCGAGGGCTCGGGTGAAATTCGGACGATCCGCAAGTTGAGTTCAAACCTCAGCAGGGCTGCTGGTGCACCAGATCTGGTGTGCCCGCACTTGCGAGCCATTGGCTGCAGGTGCGACGCAAGCCTGGGATGCCATTTTCCGTAGATGCGGACCTTATCCGCAGGAGCAGAACTTCAGAAGCGGAACCCTCTCCGCAGGTGCGGCCCCAGTCGACCAAGTCCTTTTCCACAAAAGCGGACGTCATGTCCGCACATGCGGATCCACAGGTACGACCAAAGCACCGCAGGTACGAAGGTTGTTGGGCAGTGAGTTCATTAATTCGGTACTCAAGCCATTTTCTCCTCATTTTCAAAAGAGAGAAGACCTAGGGGCGATTTTTTGAAGACCTTTTCTTCCCCAAATCATAGTTAAGTGTTCCTTAACTCGTTTCTTTCGATCTTTCACTTCATTTTACAAGAATTTAACCTAAAATCTAGGAATTTCATGGTAGAAATTGGGGGTTTGGGTAGAATTAGGGATTTTTGAGAAATTGGAAATAGGAACTCAATTTGGGGTCACATTTTGAAACTAATTACATATTCAGGCTCGGGGTGAATGGGTGAACGGATTTTGGTCCGAACCTCGAGCTTTGACCAAGTAGGCCCGGGGTCGATTTTTGACTTTTTGGTGGAAAATTTTGGAAACCTATAATTGTGTATGAGATTGATTTCTTAGCAATAATTGATGTTATTAAGCTAATTATGACTAGATACGAGTAGGTTGGAGGTAAATTCTAGAGGAAAAGCGGTACTTGAGCAGTAAGTGGCATGTAGATCGAGGTAAGTGTCGTGTCTAACTTTGGCTTGAGGGATTAGATATTATTTTCCCATTTTCAAAGTGGTTGATTGTTGAGTACAACGTATATGTAAGGAGACGAGTACCTATGCGTTGGTTTTGAGTCATAGCATGCTAGTGAGTCTTATTCTTTTGATCGTTGTATTCTTTACTCGTACTATTCATGCTTAGACTAGTTATTCTTTATGTTGGGAAATTCTTACTGTCACGATCCAAAACCGGTCCAGGTCGTGATGGCGCCTAACGGCGAGGTCAGGCAAGCCAACGAACAACAATAACAATGAAAGTGCGGAATACAATAACAACATAGGGTAAGGCCGTAGAATCAAGCTGAACCACATCTAGGCCCAATACATATACAATCCCGATAACTACAAAGTGTGTGCCAAGACTAGTGTCACAGTGTCAACGGGCAGCTACATAGATACAACTGTAGAAAATACATATACAAA
>ML292205.1:1257-52317 GCA_005239495.1 Nicotiana undulata
CGACCCTCGGATCAAAATCTCGCCTATCAACCGGAATTCGCCAAAATACTAACTTCGCCAATTCAAGCCTAATTCTACACCGGGCATCCTAAAAATATTCTGAACACACTCCTAAGTCCCAAATCACCTAACGAAGCTATCCGAATCATAAAATCCGCATTCCGGGGTCGTTTACTAATAAGTCAACTCCGGATTGACTTTTCCAACTCTAAAGCTCTTGTTAGAGACTAAGTGTCTCAATCCACTCTATTTTCACTCCGAACTCGAACCAACCAACCCCAACACTCCATGAACAGTCTAATCGAGCTACTACAAGACATAAATAAAGGAATAGATGCGTATACTGCGTAACGACGGACCGGGTCGTTACAATAAGTCATCCTTAAATAATCTACACAAAACTACAATATACCTAGAATTACACTACAAACAGAAAACACAGAAGCTACAATCATGTCTACAACATATCTACAATTTAAATTACAAGTCATCTTAAAATATTATACATAATCTACAACATAACTACAATTATACTACAAACAGAAAACAAAGCATATACAATCATATCTACACTTTATATACATTGTATCTACAATATATCTACAAATTGGTATACTGATTCTTACCGAGTCAGTGAGTACTTGTCCAGGGTGTGCCAGGGAAATGAACCACTCCTTCTTGTCAACCTTTTCCACTCCCAAGGTCTAACCATGGCTTAATTTGGTTGTCCTTTATGGAATACAGAGCCTTCCTCCTATAAAAACAAATAGATATCAAAAAAGAAATTGCAGAATGAAGTGGATATGTAAAAGATGAATGCTGGAATCAAAGTGTCAAATTGTGCATTCTAACCTCTTTGAAACTTTGTCGGTGCCGTTGTATAACCACTTGTTGAATTGATCCAACACATCAGGATCTACATCTTCACTAATAACAATAGTAAATGGGTGCTTGAGGTGGAAAATTTGAGGTCTAACTGAGCTGCTACCACCAGAACTGTATAGAGGGAGAAATGGTGATCGGGCATGCTTTCCCGGCTTCCTTGTTCTACCTGGCTTCATAGGTGTTGCATCATCTTGTATAGGCTCGCCAAACTTAACCAACTAGGATAAGTTATCAGGCAGCTCGAAATCATCCAGTGTAACCTCCTTCTTCTCACCTCTGGATTCTTCTGAATCACCTAGATTCACATGATGTGCCTCTGCACTTGCATTGTCATCTTCCTCATTCACCTGTTCTGTTTGAGCTGCTACTGTCACTCCGTGAATTGGAGACTGTGCATTCATATCTTCCTTCTCTGTAACACAATGCATATCTTACTTAATAGAAATGTTAAAATATTCAAACATAAAGAAAAATTATCTGAATACCAATTCATATCTGCATTCTCTTCATCAGCTGCACCTTCAAAATGTGTATATAAATCAACATGTGCTGAAATATTTTCTTGACCAATTGCACCTTCAACATGTTCTGTTTTTTTCATTAAAAATATTAAATCATATTGTATAATAATGGCTTGACATATTAAGTAAGATATGTAGGTGTGTTATAAAATCTAAAGTTATGTGTTAACGATCTACAATATGCTGTATTGAATTGTATATATTCTATATATATAATGTAGTCAAATTGTAGATATTTTGTAGGGATATTGTAGATATGTTGTAGAACATCTGTAGCTAATTGTAGATAAAGTGTAGATATTTTGTAGATACCTGTTTTGCTGGTGCTGGCTTGCCCTTGTTCCCCACTATTGAACTGAAATTGCTGATTGTTCATGTCTTCTTGTTTGTAATTATTTTTTGTTGAACTACCAGCAAACTGAAAATTTTATATTAGTTTGTATATATATTTTAGAGGTGCAATAAATTATTTTGTTATATAAATAAAATTCAAATCTTACCTTTGCATCAACTTGGTCATTTTGACTGCTTATCAATTGCAAAACAGTCTTGACAGAGTCTCTTATTAGCACGCGAAGGCTACCGATCTCTTCAAAGACATCTTTCTTAAAATATGCAAGATTTTCATCGACCTACATGTTACAAAAAAGTACATTGTTAATTTCAGAATATCTCTTAAAATACACTAAAAAATAGAAGCAGTATTATATATTGATCAGAATGCTGTATGCATATTACCTTCTCAATGCCTCTTTCTAATTTGCTAATATTTTTAAGAATAGACACATTGTCCTCTTCTCCAATTGATTTTTTGGGTTCCAACGGAGGAGCATCGCCATTGGGAACCTCGGAATTATGTTCAACCTCTTGAACAGTGTACTCAACTTTGTCAGGCAAAGACAACAATTCAATCTCTTCAGGAGTTTCACTTATGTTGGTGAACTGAATGAAGAAAAAACCAATTAGTTTGATTAAGGCAGAACATGTAGAATAAATGTAGATATTTTGTAGGTAAACTGTATAATCATAAATAAACCCATTTTACCTTTATCCATTCAGGCTTGATCAATTTTTCTTCAAAGGCAGCTAATCAAATCTGGCCCTTACCAGCTGACCAGCTAAGTATGCGAGGTATTGAATTAGCACTCCTCGTAGCTATATCAGTGTTGACAGTAGAGCAACACTCATACAACCATACTTGCATGGCTAGTGGGAATCCTCGTATGAGATAAGAATGTACGAACGGATTTAGCCTATGCCTAATAGATTTCATCAACTGTCTGTAAGACGTTATACCCCATGGGTATGTCTCATACTGACCAGATTCCACCAAATAAAACCTAAAGTGATCTACAAACGCAACATGGTCTTTATCTGAAGGACAAATGAAAAATTCTAAGAGATAAAGAATACACAACTTCACAGCGTCCTCATCATTTACCCAGGTTCTGTTGGTTACTATTTGTTTAAGATATGTCTTCTCCACTCTTAACTTGTTTGGAAAATAACTGCTCATTATCTTACTGAAATAATTCGAAGTGTAACCAAAGTCTGTAACCTGGGTATGACATCTAAGACCAGTTATTAGGGAAAACTCCCTCAATCCAAAATTTAGTCTCTACCCTTTAACTTGGCAGAAAAGTATGAATCATTGGATGAACTCAATTCATACTTCATAAGAAGATGAATGGCCTGATTTTGCATGCAAAGAGTGGGAAAGGACAGTAAGTAGCCAAAACAAGTCTTCTTGAAAAGCTTCAAAGCATTTGGAGACAGAAGCTCTTTAATCTGGCTAGGAATGCTAGGGTCACATAATGTGTGGAATCTAAGCACTCCATAATCAACATTATGGGGTGCAAAAAAATGTCCAGTCTGCATAAATAATAAATAATCTCACATTAATAAAGTGCCTAAAAAATATCCAAACCATCTATAATTTATCTACAAAATAACTACAAAGAAACTACAGAATATCTACAATTTTACATATACTATGCAAAAAAGGCAACAAATATCTACAATCATGCCTTAATAGTTATTTGTATCATGAAGACTACAAGTAATCTACAAAATAAATACAAAGAAACTACAAAATATCTACAAATATAAAAACAGAACAGTAAACTACAATTAATCTTCAAAAAGAAGACATCTAATCTACAATTGTCTAAACACATATTACGCAGATTTTAAAAACCTAAAACAAACTAAATAACTAGAGATGGAATTACTAAATTTTTACCTTCACCAATGAATGTTTCCGAAGGTTTTTAGAGGTTTTTTTTTTTTTTTCCTTCTTTTTGGACGATTTTGAACTGGGAGACACCTTAGCTTTCTTTCTTGGTTTAAGAATAGGCACCTCTTCTACAAAATCGTCATCTAACAATATCTCTTTTCCTTTTCTTTTCAGTTGTTTGACTGGCGTAGAAGATTCTCCAGCATCGACATCATATTTTTGTTTGGTTCTACTTTCAGCTCTGATTTGTCGCGGAGACATACTATGAGTCGTATCTATAATTGCATGGGCAGATTGCCCCTACTTTTTCGGTGATTTTGGTGATAAAACACCCAAATCAAAAGAGGGGATATCCGCTTCTGTAGCTTTTTTAGGACTATATTTAGAAGGTTTGTTGTTCTTCATTGAAGAAATTTTAACTGAAATAAAATGGGTGTATCAACTTTGTTGAAGAAATGTCTTCAATTGAGGAAATGCTAGACGAAAAACTTCTGGCGGATGTTTCTATAAAATGAAGTAAAATGAACATGTGTTTGAGTAAAACGTGGGTGAGGGTGAGGGTGAGGGTTTAGGAGAGAGAAACGTTGGAGGGGTGGGATATACGGTACCTTTAATTAAGGAGATAAAAATGGTGCATTAATTATACAGTTAAACACATTATGGTATAGAATTGGTAATTAGGTATACTAAATGTAATTAAGTCAAACCTTACACTGAGGGTAATAAGGTTTCCTATATGGTATAGAAATGTAAAAATTCCTTAACTAATTCACTTTGATCTTTCTTACTGTCAAGTCACCTTCTTTTGATTTAATTGTAAAAGCTCAGTGAATTTTATGTGTCCCCTTTTTTTAATTTAATTTCGTATCAAAATAATCGTCTACGTACTATGTATTGTAGCTTACAGATATGTCAACTATAAATTTTTTAAAAAGAAATAGCAACAGACAAATTATGTAGTTAATAAAAAATTCATTAGAGAAAAATAATTTAAAAATCTATTAACTATAAGATGAATTTCATAGATAATACACTATCTTAGTAATAACATTAGTTTCTTTTTTGCCAAAATTTTGTCCATCTATTTACTGCTATTATGCATTACGGTAATTTAGTAAAAGTTGTAAACTCCATTATGGTAATTAAATTTTTATCACAAATATATTATTGTTGATGTTGTTGTTGTTCCAAAAATAATCACTATTTCAAAATCTAATGGTAGGCATTAGTTCATATCAATACTTGCCTTAATATTTTAATTAGGATAGAAAATAACGGGTTCAACAACGAAGATACTAACGAAATACATATGATTTAAGTTTGAAAAACAGCAAATAATTCATAAGAAAGGAAAATAAAACGGCAAAATTGGTGTTGTATGATTAAAGGACAAAGAATAAAAAAATTCACAAATCGTGGATGTACCTGGTTGGAAAGGAAAACTTTTTTCCTACCTTTTTGTATTCTTTTTATTGTCTTGATATTTTGTTTTCTTATTAGGAAAAGATATCAAATATTATATTTGGACAAAATTTATTTGATTTTGAACTCCTAAATAGTAAAAAAGTTTTTTTTGAGTTTATAATTTTATCCAATGTAAAATATATTTTTAAAGAGTAAAAACGAACGATATTTCGATCATGCTCTTAATATAGTATAAACTCCATAACACAAATTTTACATCAGCAAAATATGAAAATATTAGTTATATACACTATTAGAAATTCAGCTAAAACCAACCGCGGTCGACCAACCGACTTCAGTCAATCAAAAAATCAGCCCAAAATCGATCGAAGTCGGCTGATTTTTCAAAATATTTTTCTTTTTTTAATGAAATCGTCCAACTTCGGTCGGTTATTTTTTTGGCGAAAAAATGCGGGAAATTATTGGGTTGGTTTGTTCGGCAATTTTTTTCTTTTTTGGTCGTTTGAGAAATTTAATTGAATGGCCGAAATCGGTCGGGAATTACAACCGACTTCGGTCCATTTATTACGGATCAACCTTATTTCGACGGATTAAAGTCGGTCGAAAATCGGTCGATTTTTCCAGTTTTTTTACCGATTTCGGTGGGTAATCCTTGACGGATTTTTGCAGTTTTCTAGTAGTGATATATAAAGAAGCAAGTTTTAGATCCGAATAATGATTGTGCGGATCCAGACTGACTTGCGTAAATTATGGCCTAAAGGACAATCCGGTGCACTAACCTTCCGTTATGCGCGGCGTCTAGAGAAGGGCCAGATCACAATGATCTATCATACCCAATCTTACCTTGCATTTCTGAAAACAGGTATTTTTATGACTCGATGACCTCTGGATCACATAACAACAATAATCATTATGATAATCCGTTTATGCTCCAATTCCTATAATTAAGGTCAGCATGCACCCTACCAAAACTCTTCTCTATAAATAGCGAGAAGACCAATTCTTCGTAACATTAATCTCTACCAATGCTGACAATAGCGTTCTTGTTAATTAAAGGCTGTATATTTCCACTGAAGACCAGAAATAGCACCATATATATAATGACAAAGGCTTAGCGCTGCAGTCAAATTAAATTGCAATTTTGCAACTAATACCCAAGCAGGAGATGATGAAAATCGATTATGAAGAATCGTGTCATATCTGGAAATTATTGAATAATACGTCAGAGAACAGGCTAACATATGCCTACTTAGGAACAAGACACAAGAAATTAAATAAATTTTAAAAAAAAAACAAAAAAAAAAAAAAACTAGAGAGCATGAAATTAAAAATTATAAGATAGTCACACTCATCAACAATTCACCATGTGTGGATCTAACTAAGGCTAAAGACTTATTTTCTTATACACATGTATGTATTCAGTAAACCGTGCACCCTCTAAATATGTTGACTCTTAAATCTTAAAATCATTTTGTCACTAATAAGCAAAATGTAAGGGTAAGATATACGTATACTCTATCCTCCCTGACTATTCTTGTGGGATCACATTAAGTATGTTATTGTTGTTTCATTCACAAGGTAGCAGATGTAGGGTTAATGTTATAGATTCATCCAAATTGAGTAGTTTTGCCTCAAGCGTTGGGTATGCGTTAATAAATTTAGTAAAGAAGTACAAATAATTGATAGAATCCATTGGATCTTCGACTGAAACGGCATGCAAGTGAGAAAAGTAATTGAGAGAGAAGAAGAAGATGATCACTATTACTATTCGATTAAGAACATTACAAGAGAGATGTGTTGTTTATATTAGTGGTTAGTGGTTGACAACTCTTAACCGTCTAACTTTTAGTAATTACATAATGACCCCACCCTCTCTAGGCTGTTATACATTGCACTGCTATACACTGTTGTACCTATACAAATATAGCTATATATCAATGCCCCCTCAAGCTAGAGGGTGGAAAACATCAAACACTCCGAGCTTGAATAGAAGAAAATCATGTTGTGTTGAACTAAGGCCTTTGGTCATTAAATCAGCTAGTTGCAAACTAGTGGGAATGTATTGAGGATTGATCAATCCAGCGTTGATCTTTTCACGAACGAAATTACATTTGATCTCGATATGTTTGGTTCGCTCGTGAAATATGGGATTGACAGCTATTTATAAATCTGCCTTGCTATCACAATACAAACTAACTGGAACATCAACTGTAATTTGCAGCTCCTCAAGCAATCCTAACACCCAAGTAATTTCTGCAGCAGCTACTGCAAGACTGCGATACTCAGCCTCAACTGAACTCCTGCTAACTGTAGGTTTCTTCTTTGACTTCCACGAGAGTAGGGAGCCCCTATATTTCACAATGTAACCAGTTACTGATCTCCTCGTGTTTGGACACCCTGCCTAATCAGAGTCACTATACACAGAAATATGATTTATTGGAGAATTGTGCAGTAGAAGACTAAGGCATGGGGGCACGTTTAATATATTTGACTACTCGCAGGGCTGCATACCAATGAGACTGCTTGGGATGCTGCAATAATTGACTTAACACATGGACTGCAAAACATAAATCTGATCTGGTAATTGTAGGTAAAGAAGCTTTCCAATGAGTCTTAGGTAGCTCCCCACATCTTGCAATTATGCATCTCCAGTATGAACAACATGTGTGTCATTGTCACGACCCAAATCGCAGGGCCGCAACGAGCACCCGGTGCCTTACACAATCGAGTACCAATGTAACATATCTTTTTTTTATCATAAACATGAGATAACAGGAATAAAACATAGGGAATACTAGACCTAAGACGACCCAACATGATATAGAAACTTATACATGTGACATACGGGCCTATAAGGTGCACATGATCATTTGTACACTCAAAACATAGGCCCGACAGGGCCATACAAGTATCCATATACATGGAATATGCCTACAAGCCTCTAAGAGTACATAAACGTCATAAAGGCCGGGACAGGACCCCGCCATACCAATCAATACATGACCAAATAGGTAACTCCGGAGTAAGTGGAGTGCACCAACACCTTCCGCGGAGCTGATAGACTACTAGGAGGACTCTTAACCTGTCTATCGGGACCTGCGGGTATGAAACACAACATACCCTGGAAAAAGAGACATCAATACAATAAAGTACCAAGTATGTACGAAATGAAAGCAGTATATAAAAGACATGAAAGAATCACGGAGTAAAGAACTCAACCTGTAAGTCTGAATAGCTCTCTGAATCATGAAACATTTATAATGTCATTCGTATGCATATAAATGTCATATCTGGCATAGGTATATGCATACATAACATCATCAAGCCTCTAAGAGCATCCCAACATATCATATCGGCCTCTGTAGGCGAAATCATGAACGTATACCGGTTGATCAGGTTGTGGTGCGTATATAACGCCATAACCTTTCCCCATACCCCATATACATATAATATATGCATATATAATGCCATATGTTCATGGGTCAATGCACAAGTATAAATAAATGCAATGCATGAGAAGTAAGTCAATAAGATCTCTCGGAATATCATAAAACCATTATGCCTTCGATTAGTATCATGAAATAAACTTTATCAACTTACGTATTTTCTGATACCTATGAACAAATGATAGAGTAATAGGACATTCTATATATGCTCCCTATGATAACTGAATTCATAAATTATGGTCGACAAACAATACGGGCCGCCAGATACATCGGCCAAGGTTTCATGATTACCCTGTCCCATGCAAATCGTTTACATGGGGAATCAAGAACATAGGAACCCCTAGTACTTTTAAGAATATAATCATTTATGAAAGTTGTGTGCTTACTCGTTTCGTTGTATCATATGGATCATGTCAAAAGAAAAGATGGGATAGCCTTAACATACCCCAAGTCGTCAATGCAACTCAACAACAAGATTATGACAACTAGCGCGCCAACCCTATAACAAATAAATACATGTACAACTTAGATGGCGCTAGTATATCACGTATCTCAAACGATAACTCGATTCTAAAATAAAACGGGCATCATTTCCTTGGATTTTACTGTTCGCTCAAGCCTACTATAGGAGATATACAAACATAATACAATCAGAAACTCAAAAACAACCCAACTACAATTCGGGACCTTCAATACAACAAAAACCCCAAATATACCATAACACACCCAATCAACAAGTTATCAATTAGCTTGAAAGAGCAACAACGAGCGACCATGCTACTACCTTACCAGATGTGGCGTTTTCACATGCCCTTCATCCTTTCAAACTCCATATATCAGGAGCAATAGGCCAACACGAGTGAACTACAAAACAGTCCACTATAAGTGAAATAAATCGAACTCACAACTTCCGATCGCCGTCCTGTGAGTTCTAACTATTAGAAAATGAATTTATCAACCTTCCTTGATATATAAAAGCTTAAATATAGAAGGTAGAAGTTTTTTTAACTATTAAGTACCTTCCAAAACTCAAACTACAAAGAAAAAGAGGATGCCGCGTTACTTATGTCGTAGGAATCGTTCTAATATTATCGCTTCTTGATTTCGCACCCAGGATGTGTAATATTCTTTGAAACCCTAGAAGATAGCTTAAAGATATGTTTATGGGTGTTCTATGGTCGTGTGCTATGAAAAAATGAAGATAAAGACGACCTAAGACCTTAATATATCAACTTTTGAAAAGTTAGAGAGGTGCTAGCTCGGCACTCTATCATTGGCCTTTCTTCTAACGCTTATATCTTTTTAGCTGGATATCATATAAACAAATGGTTAAGTGAATTGGAAACTACATTCCAATAACTTCAATTAGGTATATAATCAGTCCCAAAAATACGCGATATAGCACACGAAATGTATATCTCAAAAAGCTTCAGTGACACACTTACTTGTGAATGTAACTCGCGTTGACCTTTGCCAGTATTTGTTCAAAAACTCACTTGACTTAAAAACATAATGCACAACTATCATATGCCTAAAATACCTCATAACATAACCTCCTTATCATGTTAATCACCCTATTCTTATCCCAAGATTACATGTTATAACATTCTCAACTTGTCGCCATTCGACGAAACTTATTTTCTTCAATTTGCTTAGCTCCTAAACCTTTCAACTCTCTTGGTAGTTGTTATCCATGATCTTAAAGATTTTTAACCTCCAAGGTAACATTATTAACTTACTTTATGTACTTTCAAAGACGATCTCAATTCTGATCTTACATCAATTGACTTATGATGTAATCTCACGTACAAAAGTATGGGGTGTAACGGTTATAATCAATAGTTGTCAACTTCTAATTGAGCTCTATAGGTGTGTTAATAGGCTTAGCAGCTGCAAGTCCTACATATGAGATTAATTGAAGTGCATATTTCCTTTTAGTAAGAAGTACTCCTTTGTTTGACCTCAGAACTTCAATGCCAAGAAAATACCTAAGTTCTCCTAGATCTTTCACCTTGACTGAACTATGTAATATCTGTTCAGCTTCCTCCATAAGAGCAAGATTTCTACCAGTGATGATTAAATCATCTACATATACTAAGGTAACGATAATATCTGATCCAGCCCTTTTTTTGAACAATGAGTGATCATAACGACTCTCTACATAGCCAGCTGCTAATAGTGCCTCAGTCAATTTAATATTCCATTGTTTGGAGGCCTTCTTTAGCACATAAAATGATTTTAGCAGCCTACATACCTTTTGGTCCCCTGCTTGTGGAATCCTTGAGGCAATCACATGTAGACTTCTTCATAAAGGTCAACCTGCATGAAAGCATTATTTACATCCATTTGGAAAAGGTTCCATTCGTTAGAGGCTGCTATATTGATAATGGTCCTGACAGTGACCATCTTTGCAATATGGGAGAATGCTTCATCGGTAATCTAACCCTTCCTGCTGTGTGTAGCCTTTTGCTACAAACCTTGTTTTAAACCTTTCCACCTCCCCATTTGCCTTGTATTTAATTTTGAACACCCATTTTGAACCTATAACTCTTTTGCCAGGAGGAAGGTCTACTATTTCCCAGCTTGCATTATCCTCAAGTGCCTTAATTTCTGCATTGTATTGCTTCTACCCAGGCTTTGTCAAGACAAGCTTCCTTGAAGGACCTAGGTTCAGTATGTTCTGCGAATGATCCCAGAAAGGATTTGTAGTTTTTAGAAAGGTGATTATAAGTGTTGAAATTGGAGATAGTGTATGGTGTATCCTTGGATGGTTTGACCGTAGTCACATAATCTTTGAGACAAATGGAAGGTTTGGAGGTTCTGCTAGACTTTCTAGCATGTACTGTAGGAATAAGATGTTCTTCATATGGTATTCCTTCAGTTAGTGCTTCTTTTGAATGAGCTTCTGGTTGTGATACATTTTTTGTTGTTTAGTGATTAACATGGTCTGCATCCGGTTCCTGGAAAATAAGTAGTGCAGGGGGTTCTACTTGCGGTTCTAGTGTGGCTAGTGGTAGAGCTGCTGGAGGTGATACAGTTGATTCAGCAATGTAGATTGTAGTAGGGGCATCACTACAATATGGATTATCAAAATGATGATCATCAGAAGATTGATGATGGTGTGATGATTCTGATTGGTCTCTCCAGAAGTAACCACCACTAGTTCACAAGAAACAAATCCTCACTTGCATTTGCCCCTTCTTTAAATGGGAGGAGATGTTCTCTAAATGTGACATCTCTACTCACCATTACTCTTATAGAGTCTAAGTCATATAACCTGTACCCTTTTTGAGTCTTTGAGTATCCTATAAGGACTCACTTCTTTGCTCTAGCTGTAAATTTATCTCCTCGTGGTAGGTTGCTTGCAAAGCACAAACAACCAAACACCTTCAAGTGGTCCAACTTGGCTAGCTTGTTGTGCATCTCATAATGACACTTCCCTTCCAATATCTCAGTAGGTAATTTGTTAATCAAATATACAACAATTTTGATGTAGTCTTCCCAAAATGTCATTGGTATTGAACTCTGAAATTACAAAGCTCTTGCAACTTGTAAAATGTGTCAATGTTTTCTCTCCACAATCCCATTTTGCTGTGGAGTGTAATGGCAACTACTTTGGTGAATGATGCCAAGAGAAGCTAATAATTCATTGCACTGGGAGTTAAAATTTTTTGTACCATTATTTGACCTCAGCACCTTAATACCAACATCAAACTGATTTCTTATCATTGCAACAAAGTTTTTTATTACAATAGTTACTTGATCACGCCCAACTATGCCTTATAAAAAGGACTAAGCGGTCGTTGCAAATATATTCCGGGTTTTAAGCCCAGAGTCGAATCCCACAGAGAATTAAGCTACCAATTACTGTTATCCAGCTCACTTAATTCTACGTAATCAACTTCCAAGATATTTTGAATCACAATTGGTTGTTTTTCTACTAACTATTACTAAATGAAACTATTTTAACTAAGAGCTAACTATGAATGGGGCGTAAAGAATAATGAGAAGGATCTAAGGTTATGATTTCCCCTATTGATGGAATCCCTTCCTGTTATGTTTCATATGTATTTGCCTAATCTTCTCTATCGATCATGAGCACTCTTACTACCGTAAATCTCTCCCGAGTAATTACGACAATTTACTAGACATACTCTCCCGAGTTACGCTAGCTGGCTTTTCTTATAGCTCACTTAGATCGCACCCAAGGTTTCGTTATCCCTAATCTCACCTTTAAACCCTTGCTTATTGATTCCTCACATACGTCGGGAGTGATGTTGTTCAACAACTACCTAAATATGTACTCTCTCTCGAGTAATACATACTAAATAGGAACATCTAATTGAGGATCCTTTCAATTAACTACAACGAGAGAGTAGTTGAACAAATAGAGATTAAACTTAGGCAAATCAATATTAACATAGCAAGAAGTCCATCCTTCAATAGGTTCCATCAAAACCCTATATTAAATGTTTAGCTACGCATAATTGTTTTCATAATCATAACAGTAAAATTCATCATGAATGATCAAAATAAGAGGAAGAAATCTGGAACTCTATGCCAAATATTCTGCCTTGCCTCTTGCCTCTTCTTGCCTTCAACAATCCTATTAAAACCGTGATACCTTTTTTCTGGGCGAGCTGGGCTTCTTATAGGTTAAGGGGGATTGCCCCAGAACTTTCAAAATT
This sequence comes from Nicotiana undulata, assembly GCA_005239495.1. NCBI lineage: Eukaryota > Viridiplantae > Streptophyta > Magnoliopsida > Solanales > Solanaceae > Nicotiana > Nicotiana undulata. Next base: position 14,459 of record ML292205.1, read on the forward strand.
ACCCTTGAACTAAAATTCCTTGGAGTGACGAGCGCGGCCGCGCATATTACGTTCCATTCTGTTTGTTAACCACAGCACGAGCACGGCCGCGCATATGGCACTCAATTCTTCCTGGCTACCACTGCTCGAGCGCGGCCGCGCATGGACCACGCTTGGCCCGCGCTCCTGCAATCAGCTATTTTCTCTTTTTTTTCTTTCTTCTTTCATGCGCATTCACCTACGAGTGGCTTTCCTTGCTTTAAATTAGCTCCAAACATTGTCTTATGTCCTCATAATCAATACTTTCATAATTAGAGCCATTTGTTTGTCATTTAACCTTCACATAACAGTGAAGCACAACCAAGTTAGGGCGTAAATGGTCGCTAAACTCCATGAATCTAGCCTATTATCAACACCCCACACTTAAATCATTGCTCGTCCCCGAGAAATCAACCATACTCTACAGAGGTTCCTTCGCTAAGCACTTCCCTAACGTATCACTCCAAGAACATACCACAGAGGTTGAGTCCAGTAGTGTAACATCTTGCCTCAAGAGTTGATTCTCACGTGCCGTGCAATATTCCTAACTTATTCACTTTACTCTATACAGAGGTCAAGATGTACCTTTCCTTCATGAATCAAGTGCCCTCAAATTGCAAATGAGAGTAGTTCCACAAGTAATAAACATTCAGAATAATTAGGAACTCAGATAAACAAAATTCACTCGCTCTCAGAAAGAACATTCATATGCCACAAAAGATGAACCATAGGCTTGCCCGTAGTGTACTACTCTACTAATCGAGCTCATTCAGTCTAAGATCAAATAAGACTTTAATTGGTTGTAATGTAGGATAAAGGACGGGTATGATATATTTGGATATAGTGACTACACCTCCCTAAGCACTTTAATACAAATACTTTCACATTCAGAACCCTACACTTATGTCAAACCAATACTTCACCTTTTACACCAATATATATTAACTTCCTGCTCCTTTAAGCACACTTAATCAAGAGCCACTGCTTAACAATGACTATTCTCACATCAATATAACTATTTTTTACCAAGTGGCTCTTACTTATTCAAAACCGTGCACCTTCCTCCTGATTTCGTTAGTTCCACTCAAAAGCCAAACTAACCACCCCACACTTTAAATTTTACCGGTTCATCACAATTCAAGTGCTTATGGGAGGTAGAGAGGTTCAAACAGATGGCCCATTCAAACAATTGGGTAAGGCTTGTAACGTGGTTGCCAAGGAAAACAGTACTACATGCTCAAAGGGGTTAACTACGGTACATACAATTAGGCGGGTGCAATACACATATCTGGTTCAACAAAGAAACGCCTATATCACTTCCAAGACTGAATAAAGATACTATTTCGCTTTGCAAACACACAGGGAAAGTTCTAGGCATAAAATGCAGTGCATAGAATACAATAAGTATCACACACACATGGCACACGACTCACTCCAGATTGGCTTATCAAAACACTCTCGTCTGAGTACTTAAGTCAAGTTAGGAACATATAATTTAAGGCACTCTAACAAGAATCAACAACTAAGACTAAGCATCACACTAGTGTCTATTGTGTTCAAGGTGTACACGTTAAGATATTCTCTTTCTATCTCAGCGCATAGCCCATAAGTACCAAAAATAGAAATAAAAAAAATAAACAAAAAACTAACTACACTCGGTTCAAGCAAAACCCTTGAAAAAAGAACTGTGGTCCAAATAAAACCAAGGGGGAGTTGATACACTACCTACAAAAGAAAATCTTAAAAAAAATATATATATATCGACTTAGACCCTCAAGAACCCCGTTGAGTGAGATCCATCGTCGGGACAAGGCGACTCACATAGTTAGACTGCTACTAAAAACAATAACAAAAAAAAAACAAAAAAACAAATTATGTTCCTACATATATACACATACAACGAAGTATCCCCCACCCCACACTTAAAAATATGGCATGTCCCCATGTCATACAAAATAAAGATATGCGAGGTAAAGGAACTTCCCTAACAGATCAATCTTGATCGGAGACAGTACCCGGGTCCAGATGACATGCTCGACCCAGAGCCCACAACCATCCCATTATTTTCTTCTCAGATTTAGCACTCAGGGTGGCCAAAGCATCAACTCGCGTCCCTAAGCTAGTGACTGAGGTACACAACCCTGCCATAATCTGCTCTAAGGCATCTAAACGATGACCCCGGCTAACCCTAGATGGTTCTGCGGCGTCCGTAACATGCTCATGGGTGGGCGACTCAGCTCCCACTCCCACCTGCTCATCCTCTTCCTCCTCAAGTGCATCCTATGCATCACTATCATCACCACCAGCTGCCACAGGCTCCTTTCCAATAGTCACCTTATCCGCTCAGAACTTTGCCTCTTTCGGAACTTTACCATCCACTCTCAAGTTTTCTGGCACCTGAGCTGCCCGGCATAGCCTAGTGACTAGGGAAGGGAAGAAGAAACCATACATCTTTATCAGACAACGAGTAAACATCTCCTGGTGAATAAGCTTGGCCACGTTAAAGTTGTGGCCATTCATGAAACACCAAATCAAAGTAGCGCGGGGACCATTCACTTCCGTGGTGTTGGAGGACAGAATCAAACAATTGTTGATGAGATAAAACCAACACTTCCCTTCAAAGGTTAGTGCCGCCGAATGAAACTTCTGCCCATATGTCATCCACCCAATCTCCTAGCCAGGCACACATATTGTTTCAAAGAATACCTCCCACTGGGTGTATCGTCCACCATAGGCTTCATAGTAGTCGTCCGCCTCCGCCACAGGTGCAGGCAACCTGTATGCTCTCCTAATGGCCTCAATAGAGGCGTCCACATTCTTCTTGCGCATTGTGACCACACCATTGTCATGCTCTATAACGTTGGCGTAAAATTCGCGCACAACCATCAAATTTGCATCATCCGGTTCTTCCAAGAAAATCTCCAGCCCACGCCTGACCAACTCAGTGTATATGTTGGGACAATCATGTTGGAGAGACCCTATGTCCATGCCCCTCTCTGGTATTGGTTTCTTGGGTGACTTATCAGCAAAACGATCCTGATCAGCGGCGGAGACGAACTTGTTACTATCATAAGAACGAGCCTCAGTTGAAGCGCGTGCTCTAGAATATCCCGTTTGTCCGCTGGATGAAGTACCAATGGTTCGACGCTTTTTGGAAGGTTCCATGCTACCTGAAATTAAGAACATCATTAGCGAAGCACAAAAGATGTGAACCAAGTGCGGTTACTCATACTTCATCCGCACAATTGGTCATAATTACCATTGACACTCACTGTGGCATTTTAACAAACACTTTGTAGGCATCATTCACCGGAGCCCCCAATTAACCAAGTTATAAACCAAATTCCACCACAATTTCCCCAGTGTCAACCACATATGTTAAGATATACATCTACACAAGCACCACAACCCACTAGCAACCAAGGGTACACTACAAACTAATTCTACTAGAGAAAGAAGAAAAAATACTACAGAACCACGAATTCAAACAACCCAACAAAATTGGTAAAAAGAAAACCGTACCTGGTATGTGAGGAGAATGTTAGAAGTGAAAAAGGGTGGTAGGGGTGGAGTTTTCTCTAAACTTTGGGAGGATTAGGGTTGGGGTTCTTTGGGAAGAAGAATGGGGCGTTTGGGAGTTGTGAGGGAAGAAGGGGAGTGTTTTAGGCGTTTTAGGAGAAGGGGAGGGGGGGGGGAGGGGGGATTTAGGAGTGTTAGGAGAAGAGGGAGGGTTAGGGTTGGGGTAAATAATAAAAGTAAAACAATAAAATAACAAAACAAAAAAATAAATAATTTTTTTTAACTTATACAAAGTGGTAGGCGGACGGTACAAGCGCGGTCCGAGCGCGACCGTGCTTGTGAGGCAGATTACATCCCGATATGCGCGGCCTGAGCGCGTTCCATGCGCGGCCGCGCACCTGGCCATAAGGGTGAGGTAGTCTACTTCATGTTATGCGCGGTCTGAGTGTGGCCGCGCACCTGGGCCTCGAGATTTTCCACATTTTTACCTTTCCCGTCAGCGTCGGATGGACTTATCACTTGACTAAGCTCATCTGCATTTGTTAGTACTTACAAAAATCCAAATAACAATTCTAACTACACTAAAATCACTACGCGTTGGGTTGCCTCCCAACCAGTGCCTTAGTTAGTGTCGTGGCCCGACAAATACAACAAGTCAATGGGTTGCCTCCCATGCAGCGCCTGATTTAATGTCGCGGCACAACGCATATGAGCGCATTTAAGGTTTGCCCGACCTCTAAGGCTCGGTCAGATGGATCACTAGCACTTCCTTTCCTTCATCCATGCCCACATATGGTTTCAATCTGTGCCCATTGACTCTAAATGTGTGAGAGTCTTTCTATGAGGCAATCTCTATAGCACCTGAAGGGAGCACTTCGACCACACGAAATGGTCCAGACCATTATGACTTGAGTTTACCCGGAAATAGCCTTAATCTTGAATTATAAAGCAACACCATATCTCCGGGTTTGAAATTTCGCTCAATAATGTTCTTATCGTGCAACCTCTTCATTCTCTCTTTGTATAACCTTGTTCTCTCGAAAGCAAGATATCAAAACTCATCCAGCTCATGACATGCCATGACTCTATTCATTCCCGCAGCCTCCATGTCTAGATTCAGGTGGTTCAGTGCCCACCAAGCTCTATTTTCTAACTCCACTGGCAAGTGACAGGCCTTTCCAAATACCAACTTGTATGGCGACATGCCAAATGGTGTTTTGAAGGCAGTTCTATAGGTTCAAAGTGCATCGTCTAACTTTACCGCCCAGTCTGTTCTTGTGGCATTCACAGTTTTGGTTAACACACTCTTTATCTCCCTGTTTGACACTTCGACCTTCCCACTAGCTTGAGGATGGTATGGAGTTGCCACCTTGTGGCGTACATCGTACTTCTCCAGCAATTTCTCAGAGGCTCGATTGCAGAAATGAGTGCCTCCGTCACTGATTATGGCTCTAGGGGTCCCGAAATGGGTGAATATATTCTTCTTCAAAAACCCAATAACCACCCTTGCATCATTGGTGGGGAAAGCTATAGCTTCCACCCATTTGTACACATAATATACAGCAACAAGTATGTACTTATTGCCGTAGAAAATGACGAAGGGACCCATGAAGTCTATTCCCCAAACATCGAACACTTCAACCTCCTGAATTGGGTTCATGGGCATCTCATGGAGGCATGAGATGTTCCCGGTTCGCTGGCATTCATCACAGCCCTTGATCCATAGATGTGCATACTTAAACACAGTTGGCCAGTAGAAACTGACTTCTAAAACTTTCGCGCCCATCCTGACTCCTCCAAAATGTCCGCCATATGCCAATGCGTGACATGCCTGCAAAATAGAAGATTGATCTATCTCGAGGACACATCTCCGAATCATATTGTCAACACAAATCCTAAACAGATAAGGTTCATCCCAATAATACATGCGGCAATCACGGTAAAACATTTTCTTTTACACAGAGGAAAGGTCATAGGAAACTATACCGCTTGCCAGGTAGTTTGCAATGTCTGCATACCATGGAACTTATTCAAAGTTTGTGGCGAGTAGCTGCTCGTCTGGAAAGCTTTCCAGAATATCCTCTACCTCAACTAATTTTTCATCTCCTTCCAGTCGCGATAAGTGATCAACGACTTGGTTTTTCGTTCCCTTACGGTCACGAATTTCCAAGTCGAACTCTTGCAGTAGCAGCACCCAAGGAATCAGGCGCGGTTTGGACTTTTTTCGATCAGGTACCTGAGAGCATCATGATCAGTATATACAATTACCTTTGAGCCAATCAGGTATGATCTGAACTTGTCAAACGTGAACACCAAAAATAGCATCTCCTTTTCAGTCATAGTGTAGTTCAGCTGGGCTCCACTCAACATTCTACTTGCATAGTAAATTGGGTGCATTATCTTGTCTTTCCGCTGTCCTAGCACTGCTCCCACTGAGTAGTCACTTGTGTCACACATTAGCTCGAATGGTTGCTCCCAGTCGGGGGCAACAATGATGGGTTTCTGTGACTAGCCTCTTCTTCAGTTCCTCGAATTCTACCTTGCAATCATCAGAAAACACGAAAGGGTGATCTTTTTCTAACAACTTACACAAAGGGTTAGCAATTTTTGAGAAGTCTTTTATGAATCTCTGGTAGAAACCGGCATGCCCGAGGAAACTCCTGATTGCTTTGACTGATGTGGGAGGTGGAAGCTTTGCTATCACATCAACTTTCGCACGATCCACCTCAATGCCCTTGCTTGATACTAGGTGTCCCAAGACTACACCTTCTTGTACCATGAAATAACACTTTTCCAAATTAAGTACCAAGTTAGTCTCAATGCACCGTTTCAACACTCTGGTCAGATTTTTAAGGCACTCATCGAATGAGTTTCCCATCACTGAGAAATCACCATGAACACCTCCATTATGTCTTTTACCATGTCTGTGAATATGTCCATCATGCACCTTTGGAATGTGGTGGGTGCGTTGCATAGGCCAAAGGGCATCCTCCGAAAAGCAAAGATCCCATAAGGGCATGTGAATAAGGTCTTCTCTCTTTCCTCTGGTGCAATGGAGATCTGGTTGTACCCAGAGTACTCATCCAGAAAACAGAAGTGGGACCTCCGTGCCAGTCTGTCAAGCATATGATCAATGAAGGGAAGTGGGAAGTGGTCTTTCCGGGTGGCTAAGTTGAGCTTCCTGTAATCCATACAAATTCTCCAGCTTGTGACGGTTCGTGTAGAGATTAGTTCATTTTTATCATTTTTCACCACCGTCATTCCACCCTACTTAGGAACACATTGCACTGGGCTAACCCAGTTGCTGTCAGAGATGGGGAAGATGATTCCCGCATCTAACCACTTAATGACTTCTTTCTTCACCACTTCCTTCATATTGGGGTTCAACCTTCTTTGGTGTTCCCTGGAAGGTTTGTGCCCATCTTCCAACTGAAATTTATGCATACAAAATGTCGGGTTGATCCCCTTAATATCTTCCATATTCCACCCAATAGCAGTCTTGCACTTCGTGAGTACCTGCAAAAGCTGTTGTGCCTGCACATCTAACAAACTAGATGAGATAATAACATGTAATGTGGAGTTTTGTCCTAAGAACGCATACCTGAGATGGGCGGGCAGTGGCTTCAACTCCAACTTTTCTTCTATGGATGGCTTGGCTGGAGGAGTTTCCCTTTTATCTAAGTGCAGGGAATCAAATTCGAGTGGTCTCTTCCAACAACCTTTGCCCTAAAGAGAAAGAACCCATTCACCTCATCTAAGTTCATGAGACATGCAGCAAGAGGATCCTCAATGTTCAAGGTCTCATCATCCTCTTCCAGGATCACATCCACGACATCAATTAAAGAACAATTGGCGAATTCACTTGGTCGCCTCATAGATTTCTGCACGTTGAATGTTATCTTCTCATCATTTAACCTCATCTTGAGCTCTCCAGTTTCACAGTCAATTAGAGCTCGCCCCGTGGCCAAGAATGGCCTTCCCAAAATTATGGGAATTTCTTCATCCACCCTACAATCTAGAATTACAAAATCTGCAGGGAAAACGAATTTTCCTACTTGCACCAACACGTCATCAAGAATACCTGAAGGCCTCTTTACAGTTCTACCAGCCAGCTGCAACAACATAGACGTGGTTCTAGCTCTTCCGATCCCCATCCTTTTATAAATAGCAAGGGGCATAAGATTTATGCTAGCCCCCAAATCACATAGTGCCTTGGCAAAAGCAAAGTTACCTATGGTGCAAGGAATTGTGAAACTCCCTGAGTCAGACAACTTTTCAGCAACGGGCCTTGTTACAACAAAACTGTAGGTCTGAGTTAGAGTCATTGTGGCCAAGTCTTGGAAGTCGAACTTGCGGGACATAAAGTCCTTCATCATTTTTGCATAACCAGGCATCTCCTTTAAAGCATCAATCAATGGAATATTTACCTGAATTTGTTTCAACATGTCCAATAACTTCTTGTATTTCTCATCTTTTTGGTACTTGGCCAGCCTCTGTGGGAATGGTGCTGGAGGTCGCTTATTCCCAGTGATTTGGGCTTTCTCTTTTTCAGGTCCTTCCACCACTATCGGTACTTGTGTTGTCTCAACTTCTTTCTCAGCCTCATTCTGTTTGTTGGCATCTTCCTGGGCAAGCTGCACTGTCACCTCAGTCAATCCTGCTGAATCATCTAGCTCAATGGGCACTGGTACAAGTGTTTTAGCAGGTTTGCTTTCTCGATCTCTTTCTTTCTCCAAGTCTAGGTCTCCACCATTACGTAGACTCGCTGCCATCAGCTGCTTTAGGCCATGATCTTTTGGGTTTACCTGAGTGTCTGCAGGTAACGTCCCATGAGGACGATTATTCAATGACATCGCAATCTGACCCATTTGGACCTCAATATTTTTGATAGCTGCCTCGTGTGAATCTACTCTTTCGCTTATTTTTGTATTAGACCCAATCACCTGCTGCATCATTGCCTCGAGCCTAGCAAACCCATCTTCTTGTCTCCCATTATGCTGTTGTTGAGGTTGATGATACCCCTGCTGCTAATTCTGGTTGTTGTAGCCTTGTGGCCTTTGGTAAGGTGCCATATTACCCTGTGGTCGCATGGCGCCCATATTACCATTATTATGCTGCTGCAGGGCTGACCTGTACTGCTGATTTTGCTGACCCCAATTCTGACCACCCTGTCTCTGTCCCCATAGTTGGACACATCATTCATGTTTTCAGGATAATGTTGGTGATCACCCTCAGCACTCCACTGGCTACCAAGTGGCTGACTAATGCAAGATGTACATAAGCCCTCATTGGTTGTTTCAACTATGTGCACCTATTGTTTCTGACCTGGCTCTTCCACCTTTTTGGTGAGGATGCTCATTTATGTCATTAATGTGGCCATATTTTCAGCAAGAGAGTTAGCTGGATCCAATGCCACTGAGTGGACCACAAGAGTGATGGGTGCGTTTCTGTTTTTCCATCTTGAGTTCTGGGCCATCTTGTCGAGCAAGATATTGCTCTCTCTGAACGTTTTACTCAGGAATGATCCACCAGCTGAAGCATCAACATTAGCTTTCACACTATCTTCCAGACCCATGTAAAATCTCTGCCCCAACATCTGCTAAGGAATACCATGGTGTGGACTTGCAACCAACAACCCTTTGAATCTTTCCCGTGTCTCTTGCAATGTCTCTGTTGGTTTCTGCCTGAAGCTCAAGATTTCATCAATTTGCTGAGCAGTCTTGTTGGGTGGATGTAATTTGTTCACAAACTGCTTAACCAACTCCTCCCAAGTAGTGATGGAATTGATGGGGAGTGAATTTAGCCAAGTCTGGGCTACTCCTGTCACAGAGAATGGAAACAACAACAACTTTATGGATTCTGGAGTCACGTTGTGTTGCCGTTGCATTTGGCAGATTGACAGGAAGTTCTTCAAGTGTTGTTGGGGATATTCAATGTATGACCTCGAGAATAGTCCCTTTTTTTTGCAGCAAACACACCATATTGTTTGTGATTTGGAATAAATTTGCCTGTATCTGCGGGACTACTATCGTTGTGGCCAAATTGTCTGCCATGGGTTGTTCCCAGTCATATAAAGCAGCCTCTGGAACAAGAGGCTCCACTACCTGCGCATTTGGGTCCTCCACGTTATCCCCATTATTTCTGTTATTCACCAGTTCTGCCATATCTTGTTCAAGTTGTTTAGTTGAGTTTTGTTGTTTGCTTTTCCGATTGGCCCGATTCAAGGCCTTGAAAACTTTCTCGGGATCTGATAATGAATCAAACACTTCGTCAGTTCTCGATGAGTTTCTAGGCATACACCTGTAACAACCAAGTTTGCAAACATTAAAATTTCAATGTATTGATTGAAAGTGAAGAAAATTGACTACACTAAGAATTTTTGTATTTTGTTCAACTGTAATTGATAACACTGTTAACTCCCCGGAAACGACACCAAAATTTGATCACGCCCAACTATGCCTTATAAAAAGGACTAAGCAGTCGTTGCAAATATATTCCGGGTTTTAAGCCCAGAGTCGAATCCCACAGAGAATTAAGCTACCAATTACTGTTATCCAGCTCACTTAATTCTACGTAATCAACTTCCAAGATATTTTGAATCACAATTGGTTGTTTTTCTACTAACTATTACTAAATGAAACTATTTTAACTAAGAGCTAACTATGAATGGGGCGTAAAGAATAATGAGAAGGATCTAAGGTTATGATTTCCCTATTGATGGAACCCCTTCCTGTTATGTTTCATATAGATTTGCCTAATCTTCTCTATCGATCATGAGCACTCTTACTACCGTAAATCTCTCCCGAGTAATTACGATAATTTACAAGACATACTCTCCCGAGTTACGCTAGCTGGATTTTATTACAACTCGCTTAGATCGCACCCAAGGTTTTGTTACCCCTAATCCCACCTTTAAACCCTTGGTTGTTGATTCCTCACATACGTCGGGAGTGATGTTGTTCAACAACTACCTAATTATGCACTCTCTCCCGAGTAATACATACTAAATAGGCACAGTTAATTGAAGATCCTTTCAATTAACTACAACAAGAACATAGTTGAACAAATAGAGATTAAACTTGGGCAAATCAATATTAACATAGCAAGAAGTTCATCTTTCAATAGGTTCCATCAAAACCCTAGATCAAATGTTTAGCTACGCATAATTGTTTTCATAATCATAACAGTAAAATTCATCATGAATGATCAAAACAAGAGGAAGAAAGCTAGAACTCTATGCCGAATATTCCGCCTTGCCTCTTGCCTCTTCTTGCCTTCAACAATCCTATTAAAACCGTGATACCTTTTTTTCTGGGCGAGCTGGGCTTCTTATAGATTAAGGGGGATTTCCCCAGAACTTTTGTAGTTACCCCTGAAATAAAATTCTTCGGAGTGACGAGTGCGGCCGCGCGTATTGAGTTCTATTCTGTTTGTCAACCACAGCACGAGCGCGGCCGCGCATGGGCCGCACATATGGCACTCAATTTTTCTTGGCTACCACTGCTCGAGCGCGATCGCTCATGGACCATGCTTGGACCGCGCTCCTGCAATAAGCTATTTTATCTCTTTTTTTCTTTATTCTTTCATGTGCATTCACCTCCGAGTGGCTTTCCTTGATTTAAATTAGCTCCAAACTCTGTCCTAAATCCTCATAATCAAGACTTGCTCCTGCAAAGCACAAAATTCATAATTAGAGCCATTTTTTTGTCATTTAACCTTCATATAACAGTGAAGCACAACCAAGTTAGGGCGTAAATGGTCGCTAAACTACATGAATTTATCCTATTATCACTACTTCACATTTAGATTGAATCAAACATACCCAAGTGTATCTACTGTAGTCATCCACAATGGTGAAAAAGTAAAGCTTTCTATCATAGGTAGGAACCTTGTGAGGCCCTCACACATCTGGATGGACTAATTGGAAACAACTAGTAGACTTGGTACTACTAATAGGAAATTTCAACCTACACTGCTTAGCCAAAGGGAAAACTTCACAATTTTGTTGAACTTGAGATTAAACTTTATTCCTAAAATTTGGTATACTTTCCATTGACTTTGGTGATTCATGTCCCAGTTTGAGATGCCAAAGCTCAGTGTTAATTCCTTGCTGCAAAAACAATTGTGATGCTGCTAGTGTTATGTTCTCCTTTAGTAGATATAATACATTGTTCTCTTTACCAATCCTTATTACTATGACTTTGTAAAGATCCTGAAATATATGGAAATCACGGAAAAAGTGACAGAACACCAGAGATGTTTGGTGAGTTTAAACACTAACAATAGATTGAACTTAAAATCTGGCACATACAATACATTCTTCACTATCATATTTTCTAATATAGTTGCATTTTCTGTGTGAGTAATTTTTGACTTTTTTCATTTTGGCACTTACTGTCACGACCCGAAATCCCACCTTCAGGCGGTGATGGCGTCTAACGTTGTACCCGCTAGACAAACCAACGTTTGAATTAAATAAACTCATCAACAATTAAATGAACAAAATAACTAAGGCAATTGTGATTAATAGTACGAAAGTTAAACAATTTCAGAACTAGATATCAAGTCTCGCAATAATTTCCACAAGTACAACCCAGAACTGGTGTCACTAACTCACGAACTGTCTATGAGATTACTAAATACAATGGTCTGAAAATAAGTACATATGACTGTCTTTGAAACTATAGAATAAGACAGAACTGAAAGAGAAGGGTAGAAGGGGACTCCAAGGCCCACGAACGTCTGCGGGTCTACCTCGATGTCTCCTGAATGAACTGATGAAATGCTCCCTCCGTCAGTGACCACCGGGTCCGGCTGCGTAGTCTGCATAACATAAAGAAGTGCAGGTGTAGCATCAGTACAACCGACCCCATGTACTGAGTAAGTGCCGAGCCTAACCTCGGCGAAGTAGTGACGAGGCTAGGACCGACAACAATATACATACCTGTGCAATTCTATATAATAACAGGAAAATATCGACGAAAATAAACAAGTAAAAACAGATACAGGGAGAACATGCTGGGGAAAAAGGTGCAACAATTACTAGCACAACAGAACAGGGTAATAACTGAAATGTAGAAGTAAAAGCAGGGATTTAACATCTCAGAACAGATAATGAACAACAAAAGGCACAACATCTCCCCTCGTGCATAATCTCACAAATCACTCGGCACAGAATGTCCCCTCGTGCATAAATAGTAAAATTACTCGATACGGAATGTCCCCTCGTGTATAATAAACAATCGGCACGTCATGTCCCCTCGTGTGATAAATAATAAACAATCAACACGGCATGTCCCCTCGTGTATAATAAATAATTGGCACGGCATGTCCCCTCGTGCGATAAATAATAAACAATCAACACGGCATGTCCCCTCGTGCGATAAATAATAAACAATCGGCACGGAATATCCGCTCGTGCGATAAATAATAAACAATCCACACGGCATGTCCCCTCGTGCGATAAATAATAAACAATCAACACGGCATGTCCCCACGTGTATAATAAACAATCGGCACGGCATGTCCCCACGTGCGATAAATAATATAAAAACAACAATATAATCTGAAAATTAACAATAAGAAATCTAAAGTATACGGAAATACTCAATAAAATTCTATCGTCCCGGCAAGGGACTCAGCTATAACCAAACTCGCTCATAAGTGTAATTTCAACAGTAAGAGCCTTAACTGAAAAATTAATCAATAATTCCTCACGTCATGAAACAACATCACTGTATCGCTTCAAAATCACCAATTATTCATAGTACATAGAATATCAAGAACACGGTATAATTCATCACAATTGACTCACGGGCATGCTTGACCGCAACATATAGGTACTCGTCACCTCACCCATACGTTGGACATGAATTACACATAGCAAATAAGACTCTATACATATTCCCTCAAGCTAAGGTTAGGCAAAACACTTACCTCGGCTCCAAAGTGCAAGTCAAGCCTCAATCACAGCCTTTCCTCTCGAATCCAACTCTGAATCGATAATATCTAGACATAATTGATTTATTAACATCAATAATAACTCAATAAACCAATTCCAAAGCCTACTTATACATTTTCTATCATTCTTCCGAAAATACTAAAATTTGACCCCGGGCCCGCACGCTTGAATCCCGAAAATTCTCGAAGGAATCACTCACCCATAGCCTAAGGATCATAAATATGAAGTTTCCACTTGAATTCATAGGATTAAACGGACAATACACGAATTTCTCAAGAACCCTAAATTTACTACCCAATTCTTGATTTTTTCATTAATTTAGTAGGTAATCCCATTAATTATTCAAGCATGAAACTAGTATTAGGAAGACTTACCTTAACAGTAGCTAGGTCGTGGTTTCTTCTTCCCAAGCACATAAGTCTCTAATGGGGTTTTTGGTATGAAGGGAATGAAGAAATCCCGAGTTTTGGCATTTAAAACAAATCTGGCCTACAGGGGTTCCGCACCTGCGGCCTTGGGACCGCACCTGCGAGGAAATGGTCGCACCTGCGGAAAATAGCCGGGGGAGCTGGGTTCGCACCTGCGGAGTTGGGGTCCGTACCTGCGGTCCCTCTCCTGCGGTCACACCAGCGACAGTTGCACCAGCAGTGATTTTAGCTAGTTTTGGCCTCGTGCGGGGTCCGGGAGGCACCTGGGCCCACCCGAGCCCCCGTCCAAATATACCAACAAGTCCCAAATCATTATACGGACTTGCTCGAGCCCACGAAACACTCAAAACAACGCTAAAACTCAAAATCACCCTCCAAACCCCTTGAATTTATAACTTAAGAACTTAGCTTTTCTTGAATTCTATAACGACGCGCCGAACCGACCTATACAACTCGGAATGACTTCAAATTTTGCAGACAAGTCATAAATGACATAATGGAACTATTCCCGGTCTCGGAATCACATTCGGACCTCGATAACATAAAGTCACGTTCCAAACCAAATTTCTATATATTTTTTCTCAAAACTTCATTAACTCTCAATTTCCCATTTTGATCCAGAACACGTCAAATCAAGTCCGTTCCTTACCAAATTTCACAGATAACTCAAAGCCTTTATCATTTTCAGAAAATAATACGGGCCCGGTAACACAGGTTTCACATCGCGGTTCAATTTCATAAGCCTTTATCATTTTCAGAAAATAATTTTCTTTAAAAATTCATTTTTTGGACTTGGGACCTCGGAATTCGATTCCGGGCACACGTCCAAGTCCCATATTCTCCTATCACCCTCCAGGACCGTCAAATCACGGGCCCGGGTCCGTTTACCAGCAATGTTGACCAAAGTCAACTTTAATCAATTGATTGTTATAAATTCAACTCTTTATCAAGTTTCCACATAAAGGCTTCCCGGCTACGCGCCCGGGCTGCGCACGCACATCGAGGGGAGATTAACGGAAGCTTCTGGGACTTTGGAATAGAGTCATAATTAAATTTACATATGATGACCTTTTGGGTCATCACACTTACACTCCTTGTATTCCTTGGATATCAACACTTTTAATATTATTTAGCATATCTTTACAGTAGATGACATGATGTGTTGCCCCAAAATCTATCACCCAATCACACATATCTGCAGTAGATAACAGAGAGATTATACCTATCATGTTTGCAGAACATTCTCCGGCATTAGGCTTTGACAACAGATTAACCAACTACTTGTATTTCTCTTCTGTAAGGAATTGGCATGGTGCTTGAATTATTGGCATTGTTCTCTCCTCCTTTGCGGTAGTCGTATTTGAATTTGCATTGTTAGCATCTGCCTTTTCTCCAGTTGTCTGATTCTTCTTCTTGCTTTTAAAATCAGGTGGATATCTAATTATCTTAAAAGAATTCTCCTTTAGATGTCCTTTATACCTACAATACTCACATATTAAGCTAGGCTTTCTAGGTCTAAAGTCTTGACCTTTTCCTGCTAACATTGTGAGTGGATCTCTGTGCGTATCCGTGACACCTAAGGTCTTTTGACTCTCCTCTTGACTAACTATAACATAAGCCTCATTAACAGTCACAACTGGCCTTTTTGCCAACACATTACTGTGCATATTGTTTTAATTCTCGTTTATTCTCATAAGGAATTGCAACAACCTTATATTTTTCAAATGATCTACAGAAGGTCTAACTTTCTCACACTCACAAGAGCGCAAAGGGGATATTACATCAAGTTCATCCCTTAAATCCTTCATTTTTGAATAATAGTTGGTAATTGAATTCGTACCTTGCCTTAGAGTTGTAATTGCAGTCCACAGATGATAAATTATGGTGCAGTTAGATATGTCAAATCTCCCCCAAAAAATTGTTCCAAACTTTCTTCGCATTTGACGCGTACACAGTACTCGACATCCATTCACTTGATACCATGCTTCCAATCCATGACAACACAATAGCATTGCATTTTCCCATTGCTCTGCTAATTCTCCTCTGTAATTGCTTTTCACACTAGTACCGTCTACAAAACCAAGCTTACTTTTTCCTCGTAGTGCTAACTCCAACACTCTGCTCCAAAGGTCATAATTTCTAGCCTTGTGAGTTTGAGCGGTATCAACACAAGTCCTGGAGCATCTCCAGCTTGTAATAATAGTGGATGATTGTGGTCAAGCGAAGCAACTTCACTTTCGGCCATGGCTGCTCAAATTTGAGCTTCGTCAGTGCTTTGTTTTCCTAATATCATGATAGAATCCAGTGGATCTTCAACTGGAATGACATGCAAGCGAGAGAAGTAATTGAGAGAGAGAAGAATAAGATCACTATTACTGTTCGATTAAGAACATACAAGAGGGAGGGGTAGTTAATATTAGTGGTTAGTGGTTGATAACTCTTAACCACCTAACTTTTGGTAATTACACAATGACCCACTATCTCTCGGATGTTATACATTGCACTGCTATACACATACCACTGTATGAATACAAATACAACTATATATCAATAATAATAGATTTTGATCTCAGTAAATTAAATCAAATGGGTTGCGATCCTGAACTCTAACCCATAAAGTTCGTAATCAAGATCCAACTATGAGCATTATTTCCAATGGGGGAGAGAAACACACCTGGAGCGGGACATAGAGGTGAATATTCCATATATCAACTATACTAAGAACCTCCTAAGAATCTTAAGTTGAACACATAGAATTTAATTTTTGGATCCGCCTCTATATATCGGTAATACAAGAACCTATGTTGTAGCTACTTCCATTCTCTTAAAATAATCTTTTAGCATCGTTAGACGGTAGTTATTATGTTACTACTTTTTTTAGCGGTCAACGTCTCTAGCGCTTCCAATGTTGGGATTCATGATTTAGAATTTGGTATTAGTTAGTGTGTGATAGTGTAGTTGTATTTGGGCCTCAGGTCCAGTTTTGTATTTATTGTATTTGGGTTGTTTTAGATCGGGTCCTATATATGTATAGGCCCAATCCCGAGAACATAGAATGTGAAAAATAGATTTATTTTATATTCATTCAATTCAAAGAAAAGCAGATATTTTCTCTCTCTTCGAACCCTCTTCTGTATCTCTATTTTCTTCGATCTCTGATCTTAACATGGTATAAGAGCCATGGCGTTCAAGATCTGTTGCTCCATCGATGTGCGCTATTATTAGTGAAGTTTTCCCTGCCGAATTTCATCCTGATTCTGGCGTTCGTCGGAGATCAGAATCTAGGGTTTTGCAACACAACAATCGTTGATGAAAAGGAGTTTTTTTTCTTCAAATCGTCGCTATGATCCTCATGTTTTTGGACTACTTTGACCTATTTCAACTCATCTTCTCAATAATTTCGATCTATTTCTTCATCTTTTGTCAAGGTCATCCCTTCCGGTAGCGAACGGTGCTTTTGGAAACATCGTTTCATCTCCCTAGCTTCTTGTTAGCGCGTTGTTGTTATTCTTTATCCTTCATGTATAATTTCTGTCTTAGAAACTTCTATTGCTGAATTTTATTTCACTATTGTTAGTAGTTTGGTCCTGTTTGTTATTTGTTTGTTTGGTGGTCAATATGGAAATAATTTTGGGACTCCAGTCGATAGTGTAGGAACCTCATCCCGTACTGTTTTTCATCCGCATGACTGCACTCATCCATGTCACCCACTTTATGTCCATAATTCTGATGTTCTGGGTGCTTTTCTAGTTTTTGTTCCCTTTGATGGGCCTGGTTATTCTAGCTGGCGTAGGACTATCCTAGTAGCTTTGTCTGTTCGTAATAAATTGGATTTCATCAATGGTTCATCTGTCAAGCCACCTGTTGAGTCCCCTTTGGCAAGGAAATGGCAGAGACGCAATTATTTAGTCATCTCCTGGTTGACAAAAACTCTTACCAAAGAAATCTCTCGTAGCGTTGAGTACTCTGAGTTAGCCAAAGACATTTGGAGTGAAATTGAGGAGAGATATGGAAAGGTTGATGGAGCTGGGTTGTTTGAACTTAAGAAGGAGTTGTCACACATATATCAAGTATCACTAGATATAGCCACTTATTTTAACACCATAAAACAACTCTGGGATGAGATATCTTCCATTTCTGTCAACCATTTATCTGTTTGTACATGTGAGGGTAAGAAGAAAGCTGAAGAAGAATAGAAAGTTTATCAGTTCTTGATGGAACTTAATTATACTTATCTTCAAGTGAGGAGAAAAATAATCATGACGGATCCCTTTCTCTCAATGAACACAGTGTACAATATTCTTTTGGCTGATGAGAAACAGAGACAAATATCCTCTACATCTCAATTCACCAACAATTCTGCCTCCTTTAATGCTGGGGTTTCCAAACAGAGTTTCCATCCAAGGTGAATTTTGACTCTCCCATACCATAAAATCTCATTCTAAGTTCAACATAGAGTCTCAAAGGTCACTTTTAATCTGCAAGTACTGCAAGAAACCAGGGCATGCTATTGAAAAATGATACAAATTGCATGGTTTCCCTCCCAATTTCAAGTTCACTCAAGAAACTGGTTCTAGAAAAGTAGTTGCACATGTTGAAATCGATCATTCTGGTGATGCTGGGATTCATGGTGGTACTGTTGCACAATTTGAGTCTCCCCAAGCTTCTGCAGTTCCTGATTTAACTAAAGATTAGTACTCTTATCTCATGATGTTGCTGCAGCAGTCTCATCTTTTCGTTCAATCTTCTCCTCCTACCCTCTTGGCATTTGCCAATTTTGCTGGTACGCTTCTGCCTGAGAATGTTTCAGTTCGAACTTTCTTGCTTACTAAAATAGACAATGTCACATGGTTCATTTTACCAACACTGGATGTACTTTCAGGGCCCTTCTCTGAAGAAGCCAGTGGTACTTGGTAGACTTGGCAGTGGATTGTAAAAGTTGTTTCAACTCTCAATGGTTTCAAATTCTTTGTTTTCTGATTCATCTCTTCCCGATGTTTCTCCTTGTAATGTTCCAACTGTTGTTCCTTCTAATTATTGTTCTAGTGTTCCCGATAGTAGTACAAGTTAATCTCCTAGTTCTGCTGAGATGTCTGATAATGTACATATGAATAAAGTGAATAAAGATGATGTTGTTTGGCACTATAGACTAGGGCTTCTACCTTTTTCTAAAATGAAGAATGTATCTGATCTTGGAACCAAATTTTCATTTAAACAATCTTTCATTTGTCCCATTTGTCCCTTGGCTAAACAAACGAGATTATCTTTCCCTGATAGTTCTATACAGTTAACCACACCATTCCAATTGCTTCACATTAACGCCTGAGGACCTTATCATACCACTACATACTCTGGTTCCAAATATTTTTTAACCATATGATCATACTAGAGCTACTTGGACTCACACTTTGGGTTCCAAGAGCAATGCCTTTGACATCCTAAAGGCTTTTAATGCCATGGTAGAAACTCAATTCCACACTAAGGTCCCAACTATTAGGAGTGATAATGCTCTAGAATTAGGGTCCAGCTTGTCTGGATGTCAATTCTTTACCGATAAAGGGATGGTGCATTAAACCTCTTATCCTCATACCCCTCAACAGAATGGGGTGGTGTAAATAAAACATAGATATCTGCTTGAGACTTCCAGGGAACTATTGTTCCAATCTCACATTTCCCTTAAATTCTGGGTAGACCGTATTCTCACTGCTGCCTATTTGCTAAACAAATTTCCATCCCCTTTACTAAATCATAAAAGCCCTTATGAGTTACTCTGTGGCAAGTTTCCTGTTTATACTCATCTTAGAGCTTTTGGTTGTCTTTGCTATTCCACTGTTCCCAAGTGCCTTAGAGACAAATTTCAACCTAGAGATGTACCATGTGTGTTTGTTGGATATCCCTATACTTAGAAAGGATACAATTTATATAATCTGGAGACTCACTCCTATTTTGTGTCTAGAGATGTTGTATTTCATGAACATATTTTAAAATCACCCACAAATTCTTCCAGTTTATGTCTTTTTTCTTTTTCTACATGTTTTGATGATTCTCCTTCTACTACTACTTCTCCCCCTTCTGTTTATCCTTCCACCTCTTCCTCTTCTCCTCCTACTTCTCCTGTCTCTTCTTATCCTGCCCTTTCATCTAATTCTCCTCCTTTATTTTCACAGCCTTCTTCATCCATCTCTCCTCCTCCTATTCCTCTTTTCTCTTCCATTTCTTCTCCTCCTGCTCTCAGGAAGTCTGATAGAGTTCACAAGTAACCTGAGTATCTTAAGAGCTATGTATGCCAGTCTACTAGCTCCACCTCTGAATCCTCTTCTAGTCTAGTCAATCAATATGTTTATGAATCTTATACCTATTCACAGGAAGCCGTTGTCTCTGAATGGCAGGCTGCTGTGAGACAGGAATTTGAAGCTTTGGAGACTAATAAAACCTGGGATATAGTTGAGTTGCCTTTTGAAAAGAAACCAATTAGATGAAAATAGGGTTATAAGGTTAAATACAAAGCTGATGGTTCCATTGAAAGATATAAAGCAAGGTTAGTGGTTAAGGGTGATACCCAAGTTGAAGGAATTGACTTTCACGAGACCTTTTCCCCTATTATAAAGATGTCCACCATTAAAACTCTAATTGCTGTGGCAATTTAGAAAAATTGGCCTCTCTTCCAACTTTATGTTAATAATCCTTTCTTTCATAGTGATTTGGATGAGGAAGGTTACATGAAATTACCTCTTGGATTGTCTGGTCCCTCTACCTCCTCTTCTGTCACATTTGTTTTAAGCTAAAAAAAATCTCTATATGGCTTGAGATAGGCCTCCAAAAAGTGGTATGCTAAACTGTCACAAGCCTTACAGTCTACCGGGTATACTCATACCCTCAATGATTATTCACCGGAGGCTCTGGGATTCTCTTGTCATCTTGGATGTATATGTAGATGATACTGTACTTACATGGACTGATTTGGGAGATGTTTCTGCCTTAAAGACATCTCTTCATGATCAGTTTAAAATCAAAGATTTGGGTTTTCTTAATTACTTCCTTGGTATTGAGGTACTATATTCTTCTTCTGGGGTTTTATTGCATCAAAGGAAGTTTATTCATGATCTTCTAAAAGAGTTTCATTGTGATGTCTGCACTCCTGTCATTTCTCCTCTTGAGTTGCATGAGAAACTTAAAGCTAAAGTAGAGGATCCTTTACCTAATCCTGCGGTTTACAGAAGCCTAGTTGGGAAGCTGAATTTTTTACCCATACTAGGCCTGATTTATCTTTTGATGTCCAACATTTAAGCCTATTTATGCAGCACCCTTGTGCTCCTCATATGAAGGTTTCTCTTCACCTATTGAGGTACATTAATGGTTGATAATTAGGGATTATAGTTCATTTTACACTCCTTCTTGCTTTAGTTTTGATTAAAAATGTATACAAAATAGTCCCAAAGGCTTACATGTTGTACTTGTTTGCAGGGTTTGGTAAAAAAAGGTGACAATTAGTCAAAACCAGCTCAAAAAGAAGTGAAACATGCACAAGTACCAAGAACAAGTCCAAGCACAGTGCAACAGAACCACTGCGGCCGCACTCCATTTAGTGCGGTCCGCAGTGAAGAGATTCAGAGAGATAAAAATGTCAAAAACTCAAAGGAGTGCGTCCGCAAAATAGTTTTTGCGGAACGCAATGGCCTCATCGCAGCTGCAACACACTTTGTGCGGTCCGCAATGCTGAGATTCAGAGAGATTGGTGGCTTGGGGGAATAATGCTGATGCGGTCCGCAACCTTTTTGTGCAACCGCAATAGAAGCCACCGCGGCCGCGGTGCATTTTATGTTGCCGTGGCCAAGTTCAGAGAAGCATAGTTTGAAGCCTAAAAGCCTCACCGCGGCCGCACTCCATTTCTTGCGGTCCGCAGTATCCCCGCAGGGGTATTTTTGTCCAGAAAATTTAGCCTAGTATAAATACTTTCTTTTCCCGTTTGTAGAATTTTTTTGGTAATCTAACTTTGACAGGAGCTCGTGAACATCAGTTTTAGACTATCTTGAGTAGTTTTATAGTGGGTTTATTATTGAATCTTCAAATATTAGCTTGTAATTAAATTATATGGGTTTTTCTTCATCTATTTCTTTTTTTTCTTTCACTATCATGAGTAGCTAGGGTTGTGGCTCAACCCTAGTGTGGGTATTTGATGGGTCTTTTGATTTAAGGTTTAGATGTTTATGGGAAGTTGATATTTTGACTGATTTGTATTTTTCATGTCAAATTAGTAGTTGCAAACACTAATTGGTGCTTATTTGACTTGGGTTCTTCTTGAAAAAGAGAACTTGATTCTAGGTAAATCAGTCCAACAAGGAATTGGGATGTAACCAAGAGATTGATAGTCCCAATTAACGGGTTAAACCTAAATATAGTAATACCCTACTTGAGCCTAAATTGCTTGCACAATTTTGACACCCAATTGGTCTCGAGAGAGGCAATTAGGGCAAAACCACTCGAGCTACCGAGAGGTATAGAGTGGGTAATTCCGTGCATTGTCTATATCACAATCCCCAACATAACGTCTTTACCTTAGGTTTTAGATCCCGTTAAGTATTCACCTAGGAGAAAGTCATAGCCCTAGTCCCTTTTATCTATTGAGAAAAAATCCAAAAATATATTAGTTAGTTAGCTTATAATCTCGACTAGACTAAACCGTAGTTTAATCACAAACCCCTTTGATGAGAAGTGCAACTGAGAACACAACGCACCATTAGATCACTTAGGAACTCAACTCCCACATATATAGCTCCCTGTGGAAATCGATTCCAACCCTTCGGGTAAAAGCTGCATTGACCCCCGTACTTGCCACTCTTTAGTGGTATAGGCGGGAGCCGATCACTTTTTGGCGTCGTTGCCGGGGAGTTTTTACGGTGTTGATTATCTACATGAATAGTGGTGTAGTGTGTTTTCCCTTCCTTATTTTGTTAACGTGTGTGTTGAATCAATTCAGGTACTAATGACGGATCCTTTTTGTAATATTATTTCGAGGGAGGAGGTGTTTGACAATGGGGAAGATTATCTAAATCAAGTACCACCTCCAAGATGGGGCCGACATGCCAATGTTAATGAGGATATGCCAGACCCTCCCCCGCCTCCACCTCCGAGAGTTGCCCTTAGGGTACTTCCAAATGAGGGGTACACGAGAGCTATTGTCCTGCCTAGGATCCGGGCGGGGAACTTCCAAATCACAAATGTGATGCTGACACTCTTGGAGCACCGTGGGTACTTCATAGGAGCTCCACATCAGAATGCTTATAAGCATTTAAAGGGGTTCGTTGATACCTGCTGGGGGAGCAAGCAAACAAACGTCTTAGAGGATGCATTAAGGCTTAGGCTATTCCCCTTATCTCTCCGAGGAAAAGCATTAGACTGGCTGGAGCGACTTCCCAACCACTCCATATCCATATGGGATAATCTAGCAGACAAGTTCATTGCAAAATTCTTCTCTCCTAGTCACATGTCAGCGCTTAGAGATGAAATATTGGCTTTTAAGCAAGAGCCAAATGAGCCTTTGCATGAGATTTGGGAGCGCTACCGGACAATGGTAAAGGAGTGTCCAAATAGTGACACGACTGAGGCCATGATACAGTAGACCTTCTACAGAGGCATAAATACAGTCAATTAGTGTGTGGTTAATCAATTGGCTGGGGTCAACTTCATGAAGCTAACCTACCCCGAGGCATGTGAGGTCTTAGATGAAATGGCTGACACTTTGTCAGCAAGGCAAAGTAGAGCAAATATGCCTCAGGGTGATCCAGGTGTTAATGGTCTTCACAAAGAACTTCAAGAACATGGGCAAGCAATTGTCGAGCTCACCACCACCTTGAATCAACTTGCTAAGGCACAGGTTTAACAAATTACAAGGGCCGAAGCAAGTGAATGCCATGGATGAGTTAATGTTTTGGTTAGCAAGAGAAGACCTCGTGGAAATCAAATGCAAAACAACAATGTTCAAGGTGACCAACGATCGAGTGGGTATAGTCAAGAGGATTCTTATGATGATCAGTATGAGGATGTCATGTATGCCAACAATTATCAAGGACAAGGGAACAATCAAGGCAACAACCAAAATCGGAACAATAAAAGGCAACGCAATTGGAACAATAACAACAATTCAAGCAATTATGGGAACAACAATAACAACAATTTGAGCGAGAAAAATAATAACAACAATTGGGGTGGAAACGGTAACCGGGGGTCGGGCTTTCAAAGGTCCCTGATGTACCAACAACCCAACAATCCACCCCCTTATCAATCACAAGGCCAAGGTTCCTCAAGTAATGATATGGGTAGAATTGAGCAAATGTTCAAACAAATGATGAATCACATTGTGGATTCGGATGCTCAACTTGCCTCCCATAACACCTCCATTCGAAATCTTGAAGTGCAAATGGGAGAAATCTCCCATGCCTTGAACACACGCCCAAAGGGAGCACTACCAAGTGATACGGTGGTGAACCCCAAGGGTGGGAATAACAACAACAATATCGATCACGCCATGCGGTGACCACAAGAAGTGGAAGAGGCGGTGAGGCTAGTTCCTCTAAACAAAAGAGAGTTGTTGGTGATGATGATGAATTTCCAAATGATGAGGTTCCGATTGAGGTTGAGCAAGTGGTTGAAGAGCCAACAACTAGTGAAGTGAGGATTGATATTCATGACCATGAGGAGGAATTACAAAGGGACGTGAACCCATCTAGGGAACACGTGATTGACATGCCGGAACCGGTGGTCCCAAAAGCCAAGGCACCATTGCCTAGGCCTCCTCCTCCTTATCCTCAAAGGTTGGCAAAGCAAAAGCAAGAGAATCAATTCAAGAAATTTATAGACATGATGAAGGTCTTATCCATAAATGATCCTTTGGTTGAAGCTTTAGAGCAAATGCCCGGGTATGTCAAGTTCATGAAGGACTTGGTCAAAAAGAAAAGGTCAATGGAGTGCGAAACTATAAAGATGACTCACCAAGTGAGTGCCATAGTGCATTCAATGGCACCCAAGCCTGAAGACCTCGGTGCATTCACCATTCCTTGTACAATTGGGAGTACGGATTTCGCCAAAGCATTGTGTGACCTTGGAGCTAGCATAAACTTGATGCCATATTCGGCTTCAAAACTTTGGGGATAGGTCAACCTCGGGATACTTCCATGCTTCTTCAAATGGCGGATCGGTCTATGAAGAGGCCTCTAGGAATCATTGATAATGTTTTGGTGCGGGTTGACAAGTTCATCTTGCCCATGGATTTTGTTATCTTTGATTGTGAGGTGGATTATGAAGTTCCTATCATTTTGGGAAGGTCCTTCCTTGCAACAAGGAAGGCCTTAGTTGACGTGGAGGCCGGTGAGCTCACTTTCCGGGTGGGCGATTAAAAGGTTGTGTTCCATGTGTTCAAGTCAATGAAGCAACCCAATAGCACGGAAGTATGTTCTTTCATGGACCTTGTCACCGAGGTCATTATTGATGAAACAAGCTCAATAATAAATGTTAAAGATCCCGCGGAGGTAGCTTTATTGAACCATGATGATATTATGGTGGATGGCTTGATCGAGAGTACCAATTCTCTACAAGGCATGGGTTCTTACTCATATGGTCCTCAAAAGTTATCCTTGGATTTGGAGAATCAGAAAACTCCTCCGGCAAAACCTTCAATTGAAGATCCACCTACATTGGAGTTGAGGCCACTTCTACCACACCTCAGGAGAAAGAAAGCCATATAAGGGACACTTACTGATATTCGGGGAAAAAGCCCCATATTTTGTATGCACAAAATCATTCTCGCGGATGGATCAAAGCCTTCTGTAGAACGTCAACGGAGGTTAAATGAAGCAATGCAAGAAGTCGTGAAGAAAGAAATAATCAAGTGGCCTTTCTTGGACCAAATGCTTGACAGGCTTGCCCGGTTGAAGTGGTATTGGTTACACATTTTGGAGATTTTTCATGTGAATGGGCACCGGGTCAAGCATTATCTTGAAACATTTGAAGATAGCCACGTGGTGGCTTTGATGAAACTCCTTTGAACTTGGTAACATGCGTCGTGCCGCAACGTTAAATCAGGCGCTTCTTGGGAGGCAACCCATGTGTTTATTTTATTTTTTTTGTCTTTATTTGATTTTCTTTGTAGTATAGGATTTGTTTTTGGACTAACTGGTTGTGGGATGTTGTAGTATTGTTTTGATGCAGTGCAGGACTAAGTAAGAAAAAATGAGCTCTCTGAAGTTTGCATTGCGGCTGCATTACATTTTGTGTGACCGCAATGACCTCAGTGCGGGGGCAAAATTTCAATGCGGTATGCAGAGTGATTTGACAGTAAAAAGGGGTTCTCTGAAGTTTTCCACCGCGGCCGCAATGCAATTTTTGCGGTCCGCGGTGGACCACTGCTGCCGCATTGCATTTCTTGCGGTCCGCAGTGGACATCTGCCCAGTACCACTTGAAGTTAAGTACCGCGGTACCATTTTGTGCGGTCCACGGTGGGTAGGTGAAGTGGGTCCCAGGTACTTTTTCTATAAATAGGGCCTGAGGCCTTCATTTCACACTTTTCGCTATTTGCACACTTAATAGACAAAACATTGTTCATCACTCCTACTGCTTGACTTCGCTTGCTAAATCTCTTTCATTTTGTGCTATTTTTGGTTAGTTAGCATTGAGGACAATGCTAGCTCTCATTTGAGGGGGTAGCTCTATTTGGATGATTGTATATATGATACTATTTCCTTTTTATTATGCTTTCTTTTTGCTTTTGGTATGTACATAAAGTTACCTTCTGATGTATATATTCATCCTCCCTTATGTATATTCGACTAAATTCCCTCTTGTATATATTTATTTTACTTTCCGCATTTTACTTTCCGCATTTTACTTTTCGGACTTTTCCTTTCATAGCTTCTTATTTTATCTTCATAACGTCTTGTTTTGGATTTTTGCGTGCAATAAACCTTTGGTTTTCTTAATGCCATAGTTCTTTCCAAAGGTGGAATTTGTGTGAACCGGGTGGCTCTTCCCAATGATGGATGGCGTGACAACCTTCTTAAGGGTTTGAGTCCGTTTTTCTTTTTGCTTTTTGTGTAAATAGCAGCTAGTGAGTAATGGTGCCTCAAGCAAAGCTTCACTTGGGCCTAACACATTTGCCTTTGATCCTATGGTCAAAAACAAATTTTTGTGTATAGGATGGTGAAAGTTGTGACCTTGAGACTCTTGTGTTGGCTGATAATCATCAAGTGGTTTTTCGGGACCATTGTGTTGCTCAAATCTTAGCTAAGGTGGTTGTGGGCCGCCGACTCTATTTCTTTAGCAATCCCATAGCTTGTGTGGTGAGAATTTGAATTGCAAGTCCAAGTCCCGAGCCATTAGTCTAGAACTTGCCCTGAATGTTTGTCTAGGCGAAATCCTAAGTGTAGTTTGACTTGAGATGTGATTATAGGCTCTTCTTGATCCAAATGATGTCTTGAAAACTTCCATAACCTACCAATGACAATATCCCTAGTCAACCCTTTTGATCTTTAGACCTTTTTATTTTAAAAACCACGATACAAGACTTTACCCGTTCTGACCCTCTCTTGGCACCCTATCTTTCCTTAGCACAAGGAAAAAGTATAAGTTTGGGGTAGAGACGAGGAATGCAACAAAGAAAAAAAAGGGTACAAAATGAAGAAAAGGAAAGGCAATGAAAAAGAAAGAAAAAATCAAAAAGTCAAAAAGAATGAACAATCTAGAAGAAATAAAGGGAATCAATGAAAGAAAAGAGATGAAAGGTGTGGAATATTTAGAAAGGAGAAAAAGATTTGAAATGAACAATAAGGAGTGACAGTATGTCTCTCTAACCCCTCAGAAAGAGCTTAATGACTCAAAAAGTCAAGAGAATGTACGCAAAAGTGAAACAAATGAAGTGCTTAAGGGAAGATGGAACCCACATAGACCAAATATTTCCTACTTTGAACCAAAAGCCTTCACTATATCTCCACAAAAGTCCTATATGATCTTGAGTTTAATGAAGCTTATATTAGTGGCGACTCACATAAAGGGAAAGCTTATGGTACTTAGAGCCGGACTTGAGACCTTTCCTTGAGAGAGATGAGTGTGCTTCCTTTATCCTCACTCTAAGTGCTACAATCTAAAAGTGAGATTTTCTTAGGGAGAGTTGAGAAGTATGAGTTTGGGTTCCACAATGACCAAAGTAGTAGAAAGAGTTTCTTTGATGGGTTGAGTCAACTCTTGACGCTCTTGTGTCGCATTAAATCCATGGTGTTTAACAAGGTCGAATGTTGTTAATGATTTCTTTGAATTGAGGGCAATTGTTAGTCCCAATTGATGCTAGAAGAGTTCACCTTAGGGCAGCTGAATTTTCTTGGATTTACTCTTAAGAGGTGGGGTTTATTTTGTTTGCTTGAGGACAAGCAAAAGCTTAAGTTTGGGGGAGTTGATAATTAGGGATTATAGTTCATTTTACACTCCTTCTTGCTTGAGTTTTGATTAAAAATGTATACAAAATAGCCCCAAAGGCTTACATGTTGTACTTGTTTGCAGGGTTTGGTCAAAAAGGTGACAATTAGTCAAAACCAGCTCAAAACGGAGTGAACATGCACAAGTACCAAGAACAAGTCCAAGCACAGTGCAACAGAACCACTGCGGTCGCACTCCATTTAGTGTGGTCCGCAGTAAAGAGATTCAGAGAGATGAAAATGTCGGAAACTCAAGGAGTGCGGCCGCAAAATAGTTTGTGCGGACCGCAATGGTCTCATCGCGGCTGCAACCCACTTTTTGCGGTCCGCAATGCTGAGATTCAGAGAGATTGGTGGCTTGGAGGATTAATGCTGATGCGGTGCGCAACCTTTTTGTGCGACCGCAATAGAATCCACCGCAGTCGCGGTGCATTTTATGCGGCCCGCGGTGGCCAAGTTCAGAGAAGCAGAGTTTGAAGCCTAAAAGCCTCACCACGGCCGCACTCCATTTCTTGCGGTCCGCAGTATCCCCGCAGGGGTATTTTTGTCCAGAAAATTTAGCCTAGTATAAATACTTTCTTTTCCCATTTTTAGAAAAGCTTTGGTAATCTAACTTTGACAGGAGCTCGTGAACATCAGTTTTAGACTATTTTGAGTAGTTTTATAGTGGGTTTATTATTGAATCTTTCA
Organism: Nicotiana undulata; assembly: GCA_005239495.1. Classification (NCBI taxonomy): domain Eukaryota; kingdom Viridiplantae; phylum Streptophyta; class Magnoliopsida; order Solanales; family Solanaceae; genus Nicotiana; species Nicotiana undulata. The sequence goes on from ML292205.1 coordinate 43,535, forward strand.
ATATTAGCTTGTAATTAAATTTTATGGGTTATTCTTCATCTATTTCTTTGTTTTCTTTCACTATCATGAGTAGCTAGACCCATTAGCTAGGGTTGTGGCTCAACCCTAGTGTGGGTATTTGATGGGTCTTTTGATTTAAGGTTTAGATATTTATGGGTAGTTGATATTTGGACTGATTTGTGTTTTTCATGTTAAATTAGTGGTTGCAAACACTAATTGGTGCCTATTTGACTTGGGTTCTTCTTGAGAAAGAGAACTTGAGTCTAGGAAAACCAGTCCAACAAGGAATTGGGATGTAACCAAGAGATTGATAGTCCCAATTAACGGGTTAAACCTAGATATAGTAATACCCTACTTGAGCCTAAATTGCTTGCACAATTTTTACACCCAATTGGTCTCGAGAGAGGAAATTAGGGCAAAGCCACTTGAGCTACCAAGAGGTATAGAGTGGGTAATTCCGTGCATTGGATATATCACAATCCCCAACATAACGTCTTTACCTTAGGGTTTAGACCCCGTTAAGTATTCACCTAGGAGAAAGTCATAGCCCTAGTCCTTTTTATCTATTGAGAAAACATCCAAAAATATATTAGTTAGTTAGCTTATAATCTCGACTAGACTAAACTGTAGTTTAATCACAAACCCCTTTGATGAGAAGTGCAACTGAGAACACAACGCACCATTAGATCACTTAGGAACTCAACTCCCCACATATATAGCTCCCTGTGGAAATCGATCCTGACCCTTCGGGTAAAAGCTGCATTGATTCCCGTACTTGCCACTCTTTAGTGGTATAGGCGGGAGCCGATCAATGGTACGCTAGATTATGGTATTTTCTTCAACAATTCACCAGACCTTTCTCTTGAAGTATTTTTGTGACAGTGATTGGGGCTCTCGCCCTGATAGTAGAAGATCAGTTACAGGTTTTTGCATTTTGTTGGGTGCTAGTTTGGTGTGCTGGAAATCAAAGAAACAACCTGTGGTATCTCTTTCTTCAACTGAGGCTGAATATTGATCATTGAGCAAAGTTGTTGCCGAAGTTACATGGTTGTCCAGACTATTGATTGAATTTGGCCTTCCTGTATCTTCTTCAATTCCTATATTATGTGATAACCATGCTGCTCTACACATAGCCAAAAATCCAGTATTTCATGAACGAACCAAACACATCGAGTTGGACTGTCATTTTGTCCGGAGTAAGCTAGCAGATGGGTTGATCATCTTGCTTCATACTTCAAGTGCATTTCAAGTGGATGACATCTTCACCAAATCCCTGTCTGGCAATGCTCATACTCATCTTAGCAAGTTGGGTGTTGTGCCACTCTCTAACTTGGGGGGGGGGGGGGGGGGGGGGGGGGGGGGGGGGGGGGGAGGGGTAGGATTCATGATTTAGAATTTGGTATTAGTTAGTGTGTGGTCGTGTAGTTGTATTTGGGCCTCAGGTCCAGTTTTGTATTTATTTTATTTGGGCTGTTTTTGTTCTGGGTCCTATATATGTATAGGCCCAATTATGAGGACATAGAATGGGAAAAACAGATTTTACATTCATTCAATTCAAAAAAGAGCATATACTTTCTCTCTCTTCGAACCCAAACTTATGTATCTATGTTTGCTTCAATCTCTGATCTGAACACCCTAAGACAACCTTGTATGTCGAGAAAAATCTCGACATATGTATTCATCTTTAACAACAAGCTTAGAATGTGAGGGGAGATTGGTTTTATGATTCATTGCAAATGTTCTTTTAAAAGAATATAAAAAGGGAGGCACCCTTTGGGTTTTGTCCCCTCCAAATGGAGATAACAAAAGAGAAACTTATAATTGAAAAGAAAGGTTGAAGTAATTGCACATAAAAAACGCACTACTTTCAGCGGTAAGGCCAGTGTCTCGCACTGGTCTGGACGTTGTGTTGCGTGATTTCACATATTTCGTCCGGAACAAGGTTATTTCAGCCCTACACGGTCCCAACTCATATAAAAGAGGTCCTAAACCTAATTTGGAGGGATCTAAGATACTTTGAAGGAGAATTCACGTGGGGAAACACGCACCACGCTTGGAGGAGGTTTCTAACTAGTTTTTCTTCTCTTCTCTTCTTTTAATCTCATAGTTTATTAGTTCTATAGTTTTGGGTGTTGCATGAACATTGTGGTTTGAAGCTTGAATTGTTCTTATTATTTTATCATATTGGTTTATTTATTCAATCTTGCACTTAATTATTTGATTGCTTGATCACCAATTGAATACTATCTACGAATATAGGATTGAACTCGGTAGAGGGGATTTTATATTGCATATAAGATTGAGTAGAGCAAGTTCTTAACTCTGAGTGGAGGGCGGATTTGCGGTTAGGATAGGAATATACCTAATCGCCTTGCTTGGTTACTATAAAGTAATTATTAATTTAATTCTAATTCCATCGGAATATAGGCGTTGGATTAGCTTGAATAGGCGAGTAATACTTCGGGAGAAGGCTAGGAGCAATATTAACCCTATCAACCAATAAACCAGAAAAATTAAGTAGACGATTTAGGTGAAAAAATCAATGGGTCGTTAGCTAACCCATAACTCTAGAATATTTTCTCCCATTGGATTCATCTCTAAGATTGTAGGCTTGTTTTCTTTAATTTCATAGTTTACTATTCTAGATTAATTTTAGTTAAATATTCATACTTTAGAAAATTGCTTGAATAGATTAATTGCCTTATTTTAACTTAGTAAATAGTTAATCACAAGTCCCTGTGGGTACGACATATGGACTTACAATCCTTTATTTCTTGTCGACCACGTATACTTGCGTGTGCGTTTGGGAGCAACAAATTTTTGGCGCTGTTGCCGGAGATTTAGAAATTAACTATTCGACTAGATTTAATTTTTATTTTTATCTATTTAAGTTTTTAATTTTAGTTTAGGGTAGTTAGTATTACATTTGTTTTACATGACATCATTGTACGAAAAGTGGTGGGATAGTAAGTATTCTCGTTTTTGTGATTCTTGTCCATATTGTAAAAGGACCCTACTTGTGGCAATATTGTAAAAGTATTCTCAGGACCGAGTTGTGTGCACCATCTCAATCTTGTACTATTTGTGATGGAAATTAGAATAATTGTCCTAAGTAATGTTATCCTACTCCAGTCCCTTCTTATGTTGATTCTAATAACTCTTGTGAGTTTGACAGGAGTAACAAATTGGATGATGTGGAACATGATGTTCGCATTCTTGATATGCACATGAAATTATTATAGGAATATGGAGGTTTCCGTGAGAAAATTATGAATGAGATGCAACACTTTATAGAAGAAAGATTTGAATTAAGACAAGAGATCGACCAATTTGGCAGTTCTATTCGCGAGTTGGAAGCTCAATTGAGTGCAAAGGTTGATGCGTGTAATGCCCAACAATTTAGTGATGAGTTGTGTGAAGTTGAAAAAGATCTTCTAGGCTAAATTGAGGAGCTAAAAAGAGAATACAATTCATTAGACCATGTTCTTGTGGATGATGCTGAGGTTGAGAAAATATATATTATTGATGATGTAAGAAATAATACAATTTTGGAGTTGGGGTATGTTGGTCTTCATTCTAATCATTTTTCTATATTATGTTTGGACGGAGACATGGAGATTGAACCTTTGGAGAGATGTATAGATGAAGAACATGACCCTTATATTCTAAAATTTGCCACACCAAAAAGACAAAATGATCACTCACTTAAAGGCCAAGAAATGCAAGATTCGACATTGTTTACTTGCTTCTTTTATATTTACACCACCGCCCCATTAACGTGACAAAAAAATTGATGCAAAGTTGGGGGCGCAATTCAAATCCTCAAAGTGGAAGGAAAAGTGGTGAAGCGATGGCGTCGTACTACAACTATAAATAAGGCGCTTGTTGGGAGGTAACTCAATTCTATTTTCTTCTTTTTATTTTTGTTTATTATTATTTTTATTGTATTTTTTTTTATATTGTTGTTTTTGTGTTTTGTAGGAATAGGGGCATGAAGTCAAAGCCAATATGCATGTGCAAAAGCGAGAAGGTGGTTGAAAATGAGTGTGAGATACCCGCACAAAGAATCATACTTGGGAGAAGTCTGAGTATCCCGTGAGCTGCTAATTCTTCGGTCTTTTGCTGACCAGGGAGTCTCTTTTACCCTCTTGTTATTTTCAGTGTGCATTGAGGACATTGCACAATTTTAAGTGTGGGTTGAGGAGATTGTATGGGTGATTTACTATGCTATCTTAGTTTAGTTGTATTACTCGTTCTCAGTGTAGTAGTTTTTGTTTTAAAACAAATAACGAAACAAAATCAAAAAAAATTTGGACTTTTCCTGACGATGGATCTCTTGGACAACTTTCTTGAGGGATTAAGGTCGAACGAAAAAAATATTCAAAAATATTCTCTTTTAGTTCTAGTTAGTTTTAGTTAGGCAATAATTCTCCTTGGTTTTTCTTTGTGCATCGATTTTTTTCCAGGGGATGTAACATGAACCGGGTAAAAAAAATTAAAAGATGGAAAAGAAAAACCTTGATGAGTTGTTTGATACTAACATATTTAGGCCTAAGCTTTAGTAATATTTTCCTCTGAGTGCTTGTGTATTGAATAAAATAACAGACTTTCTGACACCTAAGCTCAAGGTTGTGACTCTGTATATAGCTTATTCTTATTTTGTCGTTCGCTATGATCCTATCTGTCTTAGAGTAGAACTGATCCATCTTGATTGATACTAGTGCCATATGGGGTGAGGATTTCTTACATGTATTCCATGTTTTGCAACTTAGCCAAGAACTTGCTCTGCATGTTATTGAAGCGAAATAAAAGTGTTGCGTTGGTTAGAAGATGATAATAGGATTTCTTTTATATGTCTTGGGAATTTTATCCTTTTTAGATATTGTACCACTAGTTAGCCCTTTGAGCCTGTAGCCTTTTGTTTGGAAGCCATATTCTTTCCTTGATTTTTTTGTTGAATCCCTAGTTTTTGCACCTTGCTTCCTTGAGCATTGTTGCATAGACTATGATATTATATGAAGAATTAAATGAATGATTAAGTAAAAAAATAGTGACCAACGATAGCAGAAAAGTGATGAAAAGGCTCTCTTGAAAATAATGTGACATGAAAAAAAGAAAAGAGAAAAAATGCTTTGAAAAAATGAAACCTTCTTGATATGAGGGAAATACTTGTGAAATAATTTATGAAGGGGACTGAAAAATAAAGTAAAGAGATGAAAATAATGGGTGATTAACTCTAAAAGTGCAAAGTGCTTAGGGAAGTATAAGTCACTATTATATAGTTCTCCTACCCGTCCCCTAGTCAACATTACAATCCGTTAAACTCCTATTAGATTCTATTTGAGCACACTTAATTAGTAGAAATGTACATAATGGGCAAGCACATGGTTCTTTGTGCATACATGTGAATTCTTTGTGAGTGCGAGAATTATTCTTTGATACTAAGTCCTTAAATTATATTCATTCTTTGATTTGAGTGTATGGACTATTTATTCTTGTGAGGGCACTTGTTTCATGATAGATCAGTGATGTTATTAGCTTCTTTGACAGAGTAGGTGAGCGAGCTTAAATTTGGTAAGTTATAGTCCGTCTCTGGGGTTAGGAGGTTGGAAGTTTGTTGTTTGTTTGTTACTTGTATATCATGCACGATGATAAGGCAGTGTATATCTGATGATTTGAGTTGCTATAGGGCCTAATTGTTAGTATCAACCGAGGTGGTTGTGTTTCTAGGCTTGATTTATTGAGAGTAGCTTTAATGCTTACTCGAGGACGAGCAAGAGTCTAAGTGTGGATATTCGACAAAAAATGCATATATTGACCCATTGTTGCCTCATGTTCTAGTACTTTTAATCATTTTTTGAGTGTTAATTATATTACTTTGTGCTTAATATTATATTGTGTAGAAATAAAGCAGTATGAAGATGAAAGTATTTGGAGAAAAACTTAATAAAATGCGGAAGACAAAGCAAGAAAATTAAAAGAATATAAAAAGGGGGACACCCTTTGGGTTTTGTCGCCCCCCTGTAACGACCCGGCCGGTCGTTCCATGTGATTATCCCTGCTATTCCTGTTTCTGCCTTGTCGTGCCTTGCTTAACCTGTTTATGATGTGTTGGGGTCGGTTGGTTCAGGGTCGGAGTGGTCGTGGTGAGTATTGAGACACTTAGTCTCTTAAATTGGCTTAATAGTTGAAAAATTCAACTAGGAGTTGACTTATTGGTAAACAACCTCGGAATGTAGATTTTATGGCTCGGATAGCTTCGTTAGGTGATTTGGGACTCAAGAGTGTGTTCAGAACGCGGTTTTGATGTCCAGTGTAGAATTAGGCTTAAATTGGCGAAAGTTAATTTTTGGCGATTTCCGGTCGGTAGTGGAAAATAGGTTATCGGGGTCGGAATGGAACTCCGGAAGTTGGAGCAGGTTCATAGTGTCATTTTGGATATGTGTGCAAATTTTCAAGTCAATCGGAAGTGTTTTGGATGGTTTCAACATCTTTTGCAAAATTTAGAAATTTCAAAGTTCATAGGCTTGAATCCAAGGTGAAATTAGAGTTTTTGCGTTGTTTTTGGTATTTTGAAGGCTCGACTAAGTTTGAATGAGGTTATGGGATGTGTTGGTATGTTTGGTTGAGGTCTCGGGAGCCTCGGGTGAGTTTCGGGTGGTTAACGGATCGATTTTTTGGTTTTGGAACTTGGCTGGTTTGCTGGTGTTTTAACTGCAGAGTTTTACTCTATGCGTTCGCGGAGAGGGGCCCGCATTCGCATAGAGTGTTTTGGTGGAAGGGACCAGTTATTCTGTGCGTTCGCGGAAGATGGGGTGTGAACGCGAAGACGTAAGCAGAGTGGTCATCGCGAACGCGTGAGAGCAGGTGCGTTCGCGTAGAGTGAGAGGCATCTGAGGACCCCAGGCCATTGGCCTACGCGTTCGCGTGTCAGTGGATGCGTTCGCGTGGGTCTGGTGAGGTTGTGCATCACGTTCGCGGGCTTGAAGCCGCGTTCGCATAGAGTAAAATTAGGGGTTTGTTGGAATGTTCTATGCGAACGCGGTCCTAGTGACGCATTCGCGAAGAGTAAAGGACTGGGCAGAAAGTTTTAAGTTCAAAAACAAGGGTTTGGTCTATTTTTGCAAAAAAAACATTAGAGAGCTCGAGAGAAGGTGGAAATTGAAGAGTTTTTCAGTGGAGTTCTTGAGGTAAGTGTTCTTCCATCACATTTGGGTTAATTCCACGATTTAGCCTTAATTGTTATCATGTAATTTGATGAACTAAAGTGGAAACTGGGAAAAAATGGGAGAAAATTTTGAGAATTTATTTTGATGATTTGAGTGGGCAATAGAGGTCGGATTTTGGTAAATTTGATATGGGTAGACTCGTGAGGGAATGAGAATTCTAGTTTTTTGATTTTTATCGAATTCTGAGACGTGGACCTTGGGGTCGGGTTTGGCCAATTTTGGAAATTGTGCTTAATTTTGATAGTTTTCGAATGGGTTTCGTCTCCCTAGCATATTTTGATGTTAATAATCTGATTTTGATATACTCGGAGCATTTGGGAGCCGATTCAAGGAGCTGATATGTCCTGAGGTTATAAAACCCCAGACTTAGCATCTTTTCACTGTTTTGGAGTGACACACACGTTGGATGACAAGTGTGTGGCGTGCACTGATGGGGGATTTGAACTTGGTTCTTCCCAAAGAAACTATTGAGGTGCGTAATTGCTTTTAAATCACATGATAAATCGTATTTTTATGCTTTTGATATATTTGGGTTGTAAGCCAGGTTTGGGGACTTGTGCCGACATGCTTAGACCCCTTGGGGGCTATTTTTTTATATTCCTCACCGTAGTGATTATGATTTACACTCATTCATTTTATGTTAAACTATTTCCGAGACTCAGACTTGTTTACATTGTGATATAAAAATATTATTTTGGGTCGAGTACCGCGTTTATTGATGGCCCAAGTGGCATTTTTAAGAGTTTCTGACTAAGTGAGGCCGAGAGCCAATATTGTGAGGATATTATGGATCGGGCTGCACGCCGCAGCATGTTACACTGTTATGATATGTGAGAGGCCTAGAGCCTGAGTGATTTATGCCACGAGATGGCTTGATATTAGCGCTTGGGCTGTAGGATGATGTGCCGGAGAATTTCGGCACATTTAATACCATAGTGCTTAAATTATGGCTCGTTTCAAGAGCATTTACTCTTTTTAATTATAGAATTTTGGTATTTTGCAGTACACAAGGTGTAAACACTCAAGACCATGCAAAAGAGAGTCAAAGAAGAGAAAAGGGGAGGAAAATGGCCGAATGCGATCGCATATGCAACATGCGAATCGCATTTCGAGCCTAGAGATCGCATACCGCAACAGAAAGTTGAGTCAAATTTAAGGAGTGAAATGCGGTCAAATATGCGACCGCATATCTCAAATGCGAACCGCATTTCAATCGCATCTCCATCTGATGCCTGAAGCCACACTGCAAATGCGACGCATGAATGCGATCGCATATCACCAATGCGGACCGCATCTCTCAAATGCGATGAACCTCTGGGACCTAGGGTTTTGATATGCGATGAAGAAAGTGAAGATGCGAATCGCATCCCTGTTATGCGACAGGAATGCGATCGCATATCATCCCGACAGGGGTGTTTTTGTCTGTTTTTCACCCGAGTTTCCTGCCCACTATAAAAGAATTTATCTTGGCAAATCTTGAGGGATCTTATGTTTTTGGACATATCTTCAGTTTTGTAAATATAATTTTGAGAGAGAAGAACAAGTTTTGAAGCT
>ML292206.1:8210-38389 GCA_005239495.1 Nicotiana undulata
GATCCCAAAAAGGTTGGGGGGGGGGGGGTAAACACAATGCGCTCGCGGAATGTAAAGTGCGAAGCGTTCACATACACACACAACATTTTTTCTTTTCATGATACTTTCCATAATTTCCCTCATGTTACTTCCCGTAAAACAATTCCTTTCATATTATTTTCCGTAAGACAATTCTTTTTTATGTTATTTAAATTCCATAAATCTCAGAGAAACCAAACTATGTATAACAAGGTTTCATAACATATAATTCATTACGAGAAGAACACATAACATGATGTGGGCCTAACTACCCGGACATAACAATAATAGCCGCTACGTACGGACTCTCGTCACTTGGTACGTACGTAGCCCCCACAAACAATTACACACAACACATAGAACACCTATGGGGACAATTTCCTCTTAAAAAATTAGCAAGGAGACTGACCTCGCTCCGAATATTCATCACCGGCTTCCAAGCCTCTGCGGCGACTCTAATGGATGCACAAGGCCCCCAAACTATCCAAATAACGACAATTCGATGAAAATATACTCAATTGATCATAACAAATTCAAATTACAAAGTTCCTCAGCCCGGCTCAATGAAATGACCAAAATGCCCTCGGGCCCACGTACCCGAACTTCGAAATTTCTTGAAGATAATCTCTACCCGTAGCTTTACTAATTCAATTACGCAATTTACTCCAATATTTAAGCTCAATTCGTCTAGATTTCCTTCAAGAAATCCTCAATTTTTTCCTCAATCTCTCATATCAAATCTATGTAATTGTCTTGTATTTAATCTTAGGAATGAGTAGAAACAACTTATCTCAAGCTTGATGAAATCCCTCTTGAATTGGTCTCCAAATTCGTCCATAGCATATGAAATGAATGAAGGAAATGCCAAAAATCCCGTTTTTAATCAACACTGCCCAAGTCCTCCCTCTCCGCGATCGCGGAGGCCAATGAACAGCTGCCCCAAAAATCCTTCATCACGATCACATAGCCCAGCCCCAGCCTTCTCCACGATCACATTGCACCTCCTGTGATCGCGTAGGCCAAGCTAGCAGCCCTCCAAATTTTCCTTCTTCGCGATCTCACCCAAGGGGCCCCGATCGCATAAGCCAAGACTCAGCCCCTTCACTTTTCTTCTCCGTGATCGCACAGCAAAGGCTGCAATCGCATAGAACACCAGCAACACCAGAAACCAGCAACAACAAAATGGAGAAAAGTGGCCCGAAACCACCCCGAAACACACCCGAGGCCCCCCGGACCCCGTCCAAACACACGACTCAGTCCCATAACATCTCACAAACTTCCTCGAGGCTTCAAATCACATTAAACAACTCCGAAATCACGAATCGCATAAAAAATCAACTTTATGAACTTTGAAATTTCCAACTTTCACATCCGATGTCGAAACCTATCAAACCACGTCCGAAACCTATCAAACCACGTCCGATTGACCTTAAATTTTTCACACAAGTCATATTCGACATTACGGACCTGCTCCAACGTTCGAAATCGCATTCCGACCCCGATATCAAAATTTTCACTTCCGGTCGAATTCTTCAAAACATTCAAATTCTAACTTTAGCCAAATAACCTCAAATTGACTTCTGGATATCCGAATTCACTTTCGATCGAACTCCCAACTCCATAATCACCATACGAAGCTATTCCCGATTCAGAATCCCAAACGGACATCAAAATCATCGAAATGCGCTTCAAGCCAAATTTAGAAAATTCCTTAAAAAATGTTGATTTCCACAATATGCGCCGAAATGCTCCCGGGTTATCCGAAACCCGTTCCAGACATACGCCCAAGTTCAAAATCATCATACCAACCTGCTGGAACCTTCAGATCTTGATTCCGAGGTCGTTTGCTCAAAATTCCAATCCTAATCAATTTCTTCAACTTAAGGCTTCCGAAATGAAAATTTTCCTTTCAATTTAACTCTGAACTTCCTGAATTTCAACTCTGACCATACACACAAGTCACAATGTTCGAAATGAAGTTGTTCATGACTTTCAACTGCTGAACGACGCACTAAAGCTCAAAACGACCGGTCGGGTCGTTACAAATATAAAGGAAGATATATATTTTATTACTCTTGAAATATTTTACTATTTTGAATTTTATCATATTGTTCTCGATAATATTATCTGAATTGTAATGAATAGAATCTCTATTAAATTAAAGAGATTTGTATAGTCATTGAATAACTATTTTGTATTTTTCTTCATTATATTATCCATTATTTAGTATCATTGCATTGTTAATAGAAACTTTTATTAGCAGGTTTTTAATTAAATTTTATTATACTATTCTCAATAATAATGTCTGATTTTTAATGAATAAAATCTCTATTAAATTAAAGAAACTTATATTTTTGTATTTTCGTTTTTATTGATAATTATAAGATATCTATATTTACTAATTCAAGTAGTGTAATCAAATAATTCAAAATTTAAAATTCAAAAATAAAATTAGTTAGAAAAGTAGTTTATTTTGTCTTAACAATGCCACTTGGCTTTTTGTGGTTAAGATACTTGTCTTAATATAGTGCTTTTGCTTCTCCTATTCTATATAGATAGATATAGATTTTATTTAATTTTATATAATTACTGAACTATTGTCTGTAACGAAATATCAGTCAAACCTTACTAAATTAATTTTTGAAATAAAAAAATCAATCAACTTTGCCTAATATCACACGAGGTCACTAAACAACTTCTTGGAAAAGTCATTTAAATTTGCCTATCATATAATTCTCCTTTTGTTTTCTCCTAACGTCTTTGAATGATAGTTACACAAAAATTGAGTGATTGTTTTGTTACAAAAAAAATAGCTTAGTAATCTTTATGACACTTAAGTAAAGTTAATATTTTTTTCGTTATAAAAAATAGTTTAAGGACTACAGTGTAATAAATTGTAAGAACATTGAGTTAACTATAAAAACAGAGGTGTGTTTTGAAAATTTAATGGTGGGAGGAAGATGGACTACAGTTTAGCAGCACTGAAATTGCTGTGCTCCCAACTAAAAGATGCCAAAGAAACCGTCACCCAAAAATCCAACGCTGCTTTCACTCTTGAAGGCATTCTCTTTCAACGCGCATGGCTCCAGGTTCTCATAACTCCTCTTCCTTCCTCCACCCCCCCCCCCCCCCCCCCCCCTTTTCCGTTTAATAATCTTCCATTTGCTTTGTTTTTCCCAATTTTAATTGCAGGGTATTTTGGTTTCAACACCTACAGCAGATTCCTCCGGCCGATTTCTACTGGATGATGGCACTGGGGTCATTGAACTCCTACTCACTGGCGACTTCCTCAATCTTTCTATGGAAATAGGTCTGTCATTTTGTTTACGGGAAATTATACATACCTCCCTTGGGGTTTTAAATTTTACACAAACTTCCCCACAATGATAATACTACTAAACCTCAGTCCTAAGTTTGTCGGGTCGATTAGAGGAATCTTCAATATCCATGTTGCTCCATTTAGATTTTAGACCCATCTCTTTTTTCCTTTTTTGGGTGTACTATTAATTTTATTTTCTCCAGTTTCTTGAAAAAATGCTATTGGTTAATCTATTTAATCTTTTCATGTGGCTCAAAAATTTCCTGCTCTTTTGTTCAGCTTGAGTTTCACTTTCATTTTTATAAGTTACGTTTGTAAACGTGGAGAAGTTATTTGAGAAAAGTTGAACCGGTGGATGACAAGATTAGATTTTTGTTCTCTTTTTTTTGGGTGGGGGGTAATTGTGGTGTCTGGGCAAGCTGGATGTGCCGTAATTTTGCTCGCCAAGGCTTAGGCAACAATAACAACAACAAGAAGCAATGTATAAATAATAGGAAAGGAATCCGGACAGATAACACCAGCAATGCAATAACCAGAAAATAGAGAGCAAAGTAGTAACACTAAGCATTAACAAAGGCATAATACTACATACGCAATGGAATAATATGTACACAAAGGGCCACTAAACATACTACAGCCTAAATTACGACCCTAAAAAAGTATTAAGAACACAACTGGAGCCCCTAGCAACATAAAACAAAATACTATCATACTAGCCTCCTATCTCCTAACCTACAACCCTAATGCTCGACCTCCACAACTTCCTATCAAGGGCCATGTCCTCGGAAATCTGCATTCACACCATGTCCTGCCTGATCACCTCTCCCCAATATTTCTTAGGCCGCGCTCTACCCTTTCTCGTACCCGTCAAGGCGAGCCGTTCACACCTCTTTACTGGTGCATCCAGGCTTCTCCTCTTCACGTGCCCGAACCATCTAATTCTAGCTTCCCGCATCTTGTCTTTAATGGGAGCCACGCCCACCTTCACCCAAATATCATCATTCCTAATCTTATCTAACTTAGTGCGTCCGCACATCCATCTAGCATCCTCATCTCTGCAACTTTCATCTTCTGGGTATGAGAATCCTTCACTGGCCAACACTCTGCACCATACAACTTGGCCGGCCTAACCACCGCTCTATAGAACTTTCCTCTAAGTTCTGGAGGCACCTTCCTGTCACACAGGACACCAGACGCTAGCCTCTATTTCATCCACCCACTCCTATACGGTGCGTGACATCCTTGTCAATATCCTCATCCCACTGTATAATCGACCCCAAGTACTTGAAGCTCCCTTCCTTGGGGATGACTTGAGAGTCAAGCCTCACGTCCATGTCCGCTTCACCCGACACGCTGCTAAACTTGAACTCCACGTATTCAGTCTTAGTCCTGCTCAGCTTGAAATCTTTAGACTCAAGGGTTCGTCTTCAAACCTCCAGCCTCTTGTTAACACCGCCTCGCGTCTCATCAATCAGTACTATATCATCAGCGAATAATGTACACCATGGCACCTCCCCTTGAATATGGTGTGTCAGTGCGTCCATCGTCAGAGCTCCATGTTGCTCCATTCAGATTTTAGACCCATCTCTTTTTTTCCTTTTTTGGGTGTACTATTAATTTTATATTCTCCAGTTTCTTAAAAAAGTACTATTGGTTAATCTATTTAATCTTTTCATGTGGCTCAAAGATTTCCTGCTATTTGTTCAGCTTGAGTTTCACTTTCATTTTGTAGTTACGTTTGTAAACGTGGAGAAGTTATTTAAGAAAAGTTGAACGGGTGGATGACAAGATTAGTTTTTTGTTCTCTTTTTTTTTTTGGTTGGGGAGGGAGAGGGATAATTGTGGTGTCCAGGCAAGTTGGATGTGCCGTAGTTTTGCTCGCCAAGGCTTGGGCAGATGGGAAGAAATCACTTTTGACGACAAGATTAGGTTCGTAGTTTAATAAAAAAAAGTTAATGCATAATGGATTACTTATTTCAGTGGCGGACCCAGGTGGTGGCTGGCGGGTTCAATTGAACTCGCTTCACCAAAAAATAATACTGTGTATATGTATAAATTAAGATTAAAGCTGTGTAAATTTTGTATAAATATTTTATCCGAACCCACTTCACAAGTAGTACCATTTAACTACTAAAGTTATATACTTCTAAGATTGAACTCGCTTGCATAAAATCTTGGTTCCGCCACTGACTTATTTCACTTATAAAATTAGATTAAAATGAAGTTCTATGTAATTTTGAACGAGAGGAACTCTATGATACAGGCTGAAAGCTTAAGGGAGTATGTGTCATCATCCCTTGTATTACTTCCTATTATTTTAGTTTTTGGTAACCGTAGTATCCGGGTCAGCTTGTACACACCTCGACTAATTCCATGGGATACCTGCTACCTCTCACTAGCAACAGTTAACTCTATCCACAAGACTTGAACAGACGGGAAGAAATTACCTAGTATTTTTTGTGTCTGCTAGGATTTGAACCTGATACCTCATGGTTGTCAACCCACCTCACTGACCTTTAAGGCACACCCTTGGTACGTTATTACTCTTCCTATTATTTTTGTAGTTCTTTTCTGCCATTTTAATCTGTACTTCTGCTTGCCTTCTTGAACAGGAATGTATATTATGGTTGTTGGAGGGTATTTTGTACGGAAAGGAGGCCTCCCCTTTATTAAGGTAAGACAAACCTTTCTCTTCAAGTAAATGACAACTTCATTCATGTTAATTTGGGATTTTTCTTGTGTTCACTTGCTTTAGTGTGGTGGAACATTTTGTTCCAGCTTATTTAAGGTATTGTGTCTTTGACTGCATCAAATTGATCAAACCTGTAAAACTACTAATTGCATTGTTGTTTTTGAGGGTTTGATTGCCCAATCACCGATATAATCTTTTTCCTCTGTTCTAAATCCGTCTCCATTCTACCGTGACAGGAAGTTCTGCATTGGGTGTAATGCTCCTGAGTCCTTAATCCTGATGTCTAATGCTGAACATTTTATTTGTTTACTACTACAATATCAAGATTTACTCGTGCTCTGAACGTTAGCAGTTAAGGCTGCTTGCTTAGCATGGTTAGGAATCTATAAAAGTAATGGTTGAGAAGAGTAGGTCCTGATGAGAAAGAGTAACAGTTTGAAGAAGATGTAGCTTTTGTCACCATTATGCTTCTTTTACGTTTGAACCAATCTCACGTAGTGGAATGTTGATCTTCAACCATATCAGCAGCTTTCTGGAGTCATTAGTCAAATCACAATCGCATACAAACTAAGCTTTTGTAATTGGTCTATCAAATCTTGACCTTCCATTAACTGCAAATAGTATCTTAGAACTCGTTTGGCCATGAGTTTTGCCAAAATATATTTGTAATTTATCATGTTTGGCCATAAATTTTGCCCGCTTTTTGGCAAAATCCCAAATCCCAAACTTCAAATCCCAAAATCACCCCAATTGCTGATTTTGGGCCAAAATCCCAAAATTTGGAAATTTTATACATGTTTTTCCAAAATAAAGTTGGGAAATATGTTTTGAAAACGTATGTCCAAACTCATTTTCATATTCAAACCAAACTTCGCCCAAATCAGATTTTTCAAAACAAATTTTGGAATATATGGCCAAATGCTAGCTTAGTCTTTTGATCATATTTCATTTTTTATGCCTGAACTCAAGCTCTACAAGAAGGAAGCTGAAACAGCTTAATGTTGTGCACTTGGTATTTCCATCTTCCTAAGCTTTTTGGCTGAGTTGTTTAAGCTATTCAGTATCAAAACAAAGTAGTGTGTACGCACCCCTACCCTAGGGTAGAGAGGCTGTTTCCAATAGACCATCGACATCCTTCCTTCCAAGAACTTCCCACCTTGCTCTTGGGGTGACTCGAACTCACAACCTCTTGGTTGGAAGTGGAGGGTGCTTACCATCATAGCAATCCACCTTGTCTTTAGCTGGGGAGTGAGGTGTTATAGTGGAAGATTGTACACCTTCTGGCTGCTTGACCTTATCGGAATGTGGTATTTCCTCACCTTTCCACACCAAGAAAGAGCAGAAAATTGATCTACCTACCACTGAAAAATTATCAGCTGAGCTTGGTGCTTTCTTGCTGATTTTACACCTAGTGAAACATCTGAAAACCGACTGTTTTTAGAGGATCATCAGTTGTAATCAATCTGAATATCAAGTCTATTTGATTAAATCGATGTGTATTCCGAATTGCTGTATTAAGGTTACCATATCTCTTGTTTCAGTTGAACCTTTTTTCTAAGCATCTTCTCCATTTCAGGTCCACAAAATTGTTGACCTTTCTCGATTTCCTGATCGAGAAGCAATGTGGTACTTAGAAGTTGTTGAGGCATACAAACTCTTCTACCAACTACCTCCATTTGAAGACTAATTGAAGAGTGAAAGGCAGCAGGAAAAGAACTGAGGTAGGTGTAGGTGGGTATATGAGCTTGTATGTCTATACCAAATGTAGTTCATATGGGGATTTCATATACAGTATTTTGCCTCAAAAACAGTTCTAGTCCGATTTCGTAACCTTTGTGGGGACGGACATTGATGTTATTGTGTTATTATCGATTTGTTTTTGTCTTGCTATAAGGTTACGCAATTTTGCATTTGGTGTTGTTTCGTGTTCATTGAACTGGGTGAAAATAAGGGAGATCAATTTCCAATAGGGTTAGAAAAACACTACATTCAACTTGCCTAAATCTTTGCAAAGTAACTCGAGCACCACCATTAATAAAAAGAAAAAGGAATAACGGGAAATACACAATTCATAAAAATCTATCTAGTGATATGGCCAACGAAAGATTCCATTTGCTTGTGAGTTACCCCACCATCCATTACCGACAACTTCACTGCTTCCTTCAATTCTGCAGCTTTCTTTTTCATTTCCTCTCCCTCCGGCGACACCATTAAAGTTTTCACAACTCTCTCAATTGTCTCCGCCGGCACCACTTCATTTCTCTTCTCCCACTTTCTTACCGGAATCCCAATTTTCAGCCCTTTAGTTATCAACACAGCATTCCTCGGCTGATCAGAATGCATTGGCCATGCCGCTATTGGCACTCCCATTGAAATACTTTCCATACACGAATTCCACCCGCAATGACTCATAAATCCACCTGTCGCCACGTGTCCCAAAATCTCCAATTGTGGTGCCCAATCTCTTATAACTATTCCTCTTTCTGCTACCCTTTCTTCATACCCTTCAGGTAATTGATATTTCCGTTCATCTCCAGAAAATATGTCTCCTTTATCTGCATCTCTTAGTACCCAAATGAATCTCTGCTCACTCTGTTCCAACCCTTTCGCTAGTTCTTTGATCTCAGATTCTGATAGTGAAGTTGTAGATCCGAATGAAACAAATATAACTGAGTTTTCAGGTTGTTTGTCGAGCCATTTCAAGGAATAATGGCGGTTTTTTTCAGCATCAGGTGTTGGAACTGGACTTTCCACAGGATTGAATGAACCAAGAGCCCAATGTTTAAAATCCTTAACGTACGTTTTTTGGATAAGATCTAAATACAATTGATCAAAGACTCGAGACGTGCAGAAAATATTCCCAACATCAAAAACCCTAGCTTCTACTTGCTTCTTTGCAAATTCGTCCACTTCAGGAGAGTTGCAGCCTTCTAGAGAAGGAACTTGTTTGAGTACAACTTCAGCTTCAGAAGGTACAGGCGATCTTGCTGCATCCCAAATGTAAGAATATATAAGAAAAGCAGAGACAGTGTGAAAACAGTAGCATTCAGTATTGGGAATCTTGGGAACATCTTGAACAGTCCAGGAAGTGAGAAAATCGTGCAAAACCACTACTTTTCTAGCCTTAGAACACAGGTTATTTACGAGCTCTGCCACTGGTTCGCGAAGTTGGAGCGAAGAGTTAAAAGCAGGGACAAGTTGAGAAGGGAATTTAATTGAAGCATCAGGATTAGGAGGAGGGACATCAAATGAAACTGAGAATTCGGAGAAATTGAGGTTCCGGGTGTTAAGTGGGTCCCAGCCACGGGCACGAGACTGAGCCTGGCGGACGTGAGCGGTGGTGCTGACGTAGTAAACGGGGATGTTGTGGGCGGAGGAGAGGCGGCGGGCGAGCTCGAGGAATTGGTGGAGATGGCCTTGAGCTGGAAGAGGAACCATAACTACAATTACATCATGTTGAGTTGCATTAGGTGCATGGTTTGTGGTTGCCATTGTTTGGAAAGAGAAGTGTGAATGGAAAGAAATGAGGCAACTTTTAGGTTGCTCAAGCTATAAGTTATTTATAATGCCAACTCTTGGAGTTTTCTGTAGTGAAATGATGAATTTGGCTGACAGAAGTAGAGTTTTCACAATTAGAAAACGAGGTAGGTCCAGGACTAGTATTCCAAGACTAGTCAACTTGTAACGTAGCGATGCTTTGCAAAAATAACTTGGCGGAATAACATACATAGTGTAATCACATAAGTGGAATCCGTAAAAGGTAATATGAACGTAAAAGGTAATATGAACGTAAACATTACCTCTATCTTGTAACGATATAAAAGTTGTTTTTGATAGACCTTTCGATCTCTGCTCAAGGAAAGCAAAAATACAACAATTTTAAAAAAACAGAAACAGTAGTGGTGAAGCCATGAAAAGAGGAACAATAACAACATCCACGAAAATAAGATAATTAAAGCAAGAAAAACAACGGATAGTAATAGAAGTATAAGAAGAGAAAATACGAGAATAATATGGGGAAAAAAAAGAGAAATACAAGTATGAAAAAAAAGGTTTGGCTACTTACTAAGCTACTACCTTAAGTCATTAATCCTCGATCTTTAGACCAATCTACGAAGGGTTATATTCTCGGTAATGAACGCTGAAATCTAAGCATTCACAACTCACAAGTTACGCCGGAGCATAACTTTAGTATAAACTGTTTTAAAAAAAGAGCGCTGCTATTCGGCCAAACTTAGCGTGGTCCAACTTTGTCCACACCCGTGAAATACCATTAACGCCCTCTCTTCACAATTGGCTTAATGGCCATTTTTCCCTCCAAAATATTTTTCTCCAAAATTAGTTAATAAATATTGATTATACCAAGACATTGAGCCCATAAATCATCATTATCCCATGCATGGGCATCCGTATTTTTTCCTCTTATACGGTATAATTATTACGTCTTTTTAAAAAAAAATACAATTTATAATATTACGTATTTTTTTCTAAATACAATTTATACGGATGGGGAGTTCAAAGGTCTAGTATGTATACATAATTCATTTATATACTATAACTTGTCATACCATACACTATTAAACACATAATTCACCAATCCCTAGCCATTCCAGCAAAATTATCAAACATTCCTTCGAAAACTGACACTCAAAGAATTGGGATTGTATTGTTTCTTTGCTTCCACCAAATCAGTTGAATTGTGTTGTATTTCACTACCCTTATTCTTAACCTAAACATGAATGCTAACATAGAAACTAGTTTGGAGCCATTAAACCCGAATAACAGTCTAGAAAGTAGGTCGAATCAACTAAGAAATGCATTACACATATCATTGGGGTTGAATTCGGACGACAGTCTGATGAATGAAGATGATCCGATCGACATTGATTCAGACGGCAACTTCAATGATGGAGAAAATCATGTTGACGATGCTGTTGTTGATGACGATGGTTATGATTATGATGATGATGATGATGACGGCCATTATTTAGAGGAAGAGGCAGAAACTGGAGAGGAAAGGGAAATGCCTAACGAGTTCAATGAAGAAGATCTCATAATTGGTCCAATTACTGGGATGAGGTTCACTAGTAAGGATGTTATGTTTGATTTTTATAAAGAACATGCAAGATTATCAGGGTTTTGCATTGTTAAAAGAACATGTAACAAAAAAGGTGGTGATGTAGTTAGGTATGTTCAATATGACAGTGATAGGTCTAGGAAACCTAGGAATAAGCATGTTACAAAGAGGGTGAACTGCCCCGCTAAAATAAATAGAGTTTTGGAGCAGAATGATTCATGGCGTGTTTCAAAGGTTGTGAAACAACATAATCATCAATTGGAACCAGCACTATCGCAATTGATGGATGGACACAGATCGCTTAGTAGGTCTCTTAAGAGAACTCTTTTAGCCAAAGATATTGTTGGCTTAAGACCCTCAAAAAATATAAGGGTCGCTGAAGTACTTGCAGGTGGCCCCGAAAATCTGGGTTGTACATCAAAGGATTGTCGAAATTATATTTTGAAGAGTAGAAAGCTTCATTTGCAGGAAGGGGACGCACAATCATTGCTCAAGTTCTTCATTTTAATGAAATTCTAAATTCCAAAAGTAATTTTGGAATGCATGTCCAAACGCCTACTAAGCTTGTACGACACTACCAAATGGAGTTCTAGTCTGTCAAAATTTTGTTATTCCTATTTGGATTTTTTAAAATTAAATTGGCTTAGTATGTTAGTAACCTTGTGGGGGCAGTAATTGAGGAGTAGTATTTAAGAACAATTAATACGGTAAAATAAAATGCAAACAATTTATTAATGTTGTCTTGAATTTTTAAATTGATAAATAATTTGAGATAATTATTTTGGGAAAATATGATAGGTAGATAATTTGAGAAGCATGGAGTAATGTACTGTATTATTATCAATTTATTTTTCTACTTGAAGTACACCAATATAGTCCCACACTCCCACAAGTGAGATCTTTAAAGGGTAGAATGTACACAAAATTTATTCCTACTTGGAGTACTTACAAACATAGAGATGAATTTATAAGTAGTGTGCCATTTTTGTAACCTCCGCAAATTGCAATTTTAACTTCCACAATTATCCTTTTTTTGTGGTGGTATAAGGTTATGATATTTTGCATTTGTTGAAGTTGGTGAAAATTAGGGAGATCAAAATTTCCAACAAGGATAGAAAAACACTACATTCAACTTGCTTAAACCTTAAATGGATAGATTTACCCCTACACAAACTGATTCGAACATCATCGTTATTAAAAAAAGAAAAAGAAAATGAGGGAAATACACAATTACTAGTACTAATAAAAATCTATCTATCTAGTGATATGGCCAACAAAAGACTCCATTTCCTTGTGAGTTACCCCACCATCCATTACTGACAACTTCACTGCTTCCTTCAACTCTGCAGCTCTCTTTTTCATCTCCTCTCCCTCCGACGACGCCATTAAAGTTTTCACAACTCTCTTGATAGTCTCCGCCGGCACCACTTCATTTCTCTTCTCCCACTCTCTTACCGGAATCCCAATTTTCAGCCCTTTAGTTATCAACACAGCATTCCTCGGCTGATCAGAATGCATTGGCCATGCCGCTATTGGCACTCCCATTGAAATACTTTCCATACACGAATTCCACCCGCAATGACTCATAAATCCACCTGTCGCCACGTGTCCCAAAATCTCCAACTGTGGTGCCCAATCTCTTATAACTATTCCTCTTTCTGCTACCCTTTCTTCATACCCTTTAGGCAATTGGCATTTCCGTACATCTCCAGAAAATATGTCTCCTTTATCCGCATCCCTTAACACCCATATGAATCTCTGCTCACTCTGTTCCAACCCTTTCGCCAGCTCGTTGATTTCTTCTTCGGATAACGAAGTTGTAGATCCGAATGAAACAAAAATCACTGAGTTCTCAGGTTGTTTGTCGAGCCATTTCAACGAATAATGGCGGTTTTTTTCAGCATCAGGTGTTGGAATTGGACTTTCCACAAGATTGAATGGACCAAGAGCCCAATGTTTAAAATCCTTAATGTACGTTTTTTCAATAAGATCTAAATACAATTGTTCAATGACTCGAGACGTACTGAAAATATTCCCAACACCAAAAACCCTAGCTTGTAGTTGCTTCTTTGCGAATTCTTCCAATTCAGGAGAGTTGCAGCCTTCAAGAGAAGGAATTTGTTTGAGTACAACTTCAGCTTCAGAAGGTACAGGTGGTCTAGCTGCATCCCAAATGTAAGAAAATATAAGAAAAGCAGAGACAGTGTGAAAACAGTAGCATTCAGTATTGGGAATTTTAGGAACATCCTGAACAATCCAAGAAGTGAGAAAATCGTGCATAACCACTACTTTTCTAGCCTTAGAAGACAGGTTATTTACGAGTTCTGCCACTGGCTCGCGTAGTTGGAGCGAGGAGTTAAAAGCAGGGACAAGTTGAGAAGGGAATTTGATGGAAGCGTCAGGATTAGGAGGAGGGACATCAAATGAAACTGAGAATTCGGAGAAATTGAGGTTCGGGGTGTTAAGTGGGTCCCATCCGCGGGCACGAGACTGAGCCTGGCGGACGTGAGCGGCGGTGCTGACGTAGTAAACGGGGATGTTGTGGGCGGAGGAGAGGCGGCGGGCGAGCTCGAGGAATTGGTGGAGATGGCCTTGAGCTGGAAGAGGAACCATAACTACAATTACATCATGTTGAGTTGCATTGGCTGCATGGTTTGGGGTTGCCATTTTGTGGAAAGAAAACTGTGAATGGAAAGAAAGAAGGGCAAAGTCAGAAATGAATGGGCAACTTTTAGGTTGCTCAAGCTGAGTTATTTATGATGCAAATTCTTGGAGTTTTCTCGAGTTAAATGATGTTGTACTGTTGCTAATTATTTTCGGTTCGATGGAAATTAAATTGAAGTAATAAATGTGGCTGACAGGAGTAGAGTTTTCACATTTAAGACGAGGTAAATCCGGGACTAGTAATCCAAGACTTGTTAACTTGTAACGTATCGATGCTTGATAATTTTTTGGGAGATTTGCAAAAATAACTTGGCGGAATACAACAATAATAATATACTCAGTGTAATTTCATAAGTGAGGTCCATGAAAAATTATATACGCAGTCCTTACTTTACCTCGTGGAGTTAAAGAGGTTATTTTGATAGATCCCTCAGCCCAAGAAAAACATAAAGATAGCAATTTTGAAAAAGAGATACAGCAGTGGAAAAGCCATAGAAAGAGAAGCAGTAAGAACAACCAAGAAAAGGAGATAATCGAAGGAAAAGAAACAACGCATAGTAATAGAAGTTTAAGAATAGGTAATACGAGATAATACTACATTACTACCTTTATAGACAAGAAATACAGGTATGGAAGAAAAAAAGTTCGGCTACTTACTAGCCTAATACTTTAATCATCGACTTCTATATTTCTATCGATGGTCATTTGCTCGATAAGCTGAATAAATGTTAAACTTAAGCTTTCGCAAATTATACCGGAGCGGAGACAGGGCATAACTTTAGTATAAAGTGATTAAAACATTTGAATGTACCCTTTGTTACTATTCTTATTCATCCTATTTGGTTAAATTATTCATCAATTTTTCAGAATTGACAAAAAATTGAGTGTGTTGTTCTATAGTGGCAAATTTTGTCGGAGTGGAAGGACAATAATGGAGGTTATGCAAAAGTCCAAAATCTTTAGAGCTCTAACAGCATTCTGTTTCCATCTTAGCTCACTAGGCTGGGCATATAACGGTTATAATCAATAGTCTAAATTCATAAAATGGTATTGGATTACAGATATCGAATTATTGAGTAAATAGTTCGATAACGGTTTAATATTATTTGACTATAGGATTATCGGTTAGGGTTTAGGTTTGCCCAATTTTATTAACGGATTTACCGATTAAATTTTAACAAAATTATAATTTTACCTACTAAATATATAAAGCCACCTTGTGGTTTTATTCTCTCAATTCTCTCGGCGGTTACTCTTTATCTTCAGACCTTATTCCTTAGAGTAAGTTTTAAACTTTTTTGAATTTCTCATCTTAATTCTTCCGTTAAGATTTGTAGTTCTATACTTTAAAGAATTAATCGTTTAGAATTTTAGTTTTCTGTTTGTTTATTTTGTTGCAATGATTCTTTAGTATTTACAAGAATAGGAATTTATTATTTACCTCTTAGTTATACCCGACGGCAGTGAGATAATCAATAAATTAACTAGATTGTTGAATGTCTTATTCCTTATTCCTATTAACTTATAAGTTATAACTTTGAAACTTGAGATCATTTAATGGGATTTTCAAATGCAAAGAAAGTGTTCTTTTTCTCAAGTTGAAATTTAATCCATTTTTTCTTATGAGCAAAAATTGATTTCCTTTCTCTTAACAGTATGATCACGATTTCTATATTAAGAACACAAAATTGTTGGATATTTTTTATTTCTATTGGGTAAACAGATAACCAAATCGATAAGGATCCATAACCGACATGCCGATACCAGATAACTGATATCTTATCGATTTGGTTAACGGTTTAGCATAATTATAAACCGATAACTGATATGCCGAACCAATAACATTCACTACCGAACCGAATCGACTAATGCCTTCCCCTATTCCTCAATGGCCTTAGAAAGGTCCAAAAACACATGTCGGGACTTCGTCAATTTTGAAGCACATTAGCAAGCGTTGGACATAGATTTGATTGAAATAAAAAATAAGAGAATTTAGTTGTTAATTAATTTTTGAATGTTGAAGTTGTGTTTGGACATGTATTTATTTGTAACAAAATTAAAGTTTTATGAGTAAAAGTAAATTTTCACTCAAAAGCCGACATAAACCAGTTTTTTGGAACTTAAAAACTTTTGAAGTTTTTTATTTTCGAAAATACGATCATATTTCATAAACAAACTGTTTTCAGAAAATAAATAAATAAATCAAACTCCATAGACAAACGAGAGCTAAATTTTTGAAAGATGAAAATTTTAATGAGAAATTTAAAAGAATCAGGACTCCTAAGATTTTGTAGCTTACGGAGGAGAGAAGGAAAAAGTAATGTCGCTGGGTCTATATTTGCAAATTAGTACTTTTCCCCTTCATTTTTAGTTATCTATTATACTAAAAATATATTTTTATTTTTACTTATTCATTATACTAAGTAAAAGACAAGTCTATTTTTTTTCTTTTTTTAGCCATGTCATTAATTACTCATTCCCTAAATAATTTTTCAATTTTTTTGAAAATGCTATCATTATTAGGAATAAAATTGTAAATTATATACTTTATTTATTTTTTCTTAAAGTGACTGCTAAGTTAAAAGTGAACAGCTAAAAATGAACGAAGAAAATACTTCATCAATTATGAGTCACACTATGCAAATTTATACTAGCTGGAATAAATTTCGGATATCGAATGATTGTTGAAAAAAAAAAGAAACCAAAAAGGAGGTTTGTACAGGAAACTTATGTGCTTCGGACAAATTCTAAACTTCAGTTTTTGCAAAAGCTTACTTCAATAAATGCTACTTGAAAACCGTTTCTAAATTTTTTGTAAAACCTGGAAAGCACGAATAATTTTTTATTGTTTTTAAAAACCAGAGAAAATGCATAAGTAGTCCCTGACTTATAGTCGGATTCCCAACTACACTCTTAAATTATAGTCCCTGACTCTTGAATTATTTTAAAATAGAATAAATATCCTCTTGAGAGATAACATGGCACAGAAAACATGTTCGCTTTCTTGGAGGCGTGTGAGAACATAAAACTGCCTTTTATTAAATATCTGTCTTTTTGTTATTGGATACTTTACAATTAGTTATCTTTTATTAATAAAACAATCTCTAAAATATTTAATTATTTCTGGCCACTGTAAGGGATACCCACAAGAACTCCCGCGAACTCCTTGTCGGAAAAATGGAGTCCAGCTCACCATTTTCGGCTTCCTTCTTTATTTGTACCCCTACATCCCCATTTTGCTGCAACAATAAAGACCCAGTAAAAATTACCAACTATCAAATTAAAATATGAAGATAATGATGGTTTGACAACTCTAAAACTTGAGAGTATCAAAATCATCGGTGACGATTGTGCCTCCGGCAACGATAACGATTCTATTTATTTTTTTGTACTATCCTCTGAGAAGTTCTAGAGGATTAAGTGATCTACCTTTCTTTATGTTGTACTCTAATCGATCGAGCGTTAATTAGTTGACATTATGTTTGTATTAATGTAATAAAGTTCTATGATAATGGGAGAAAAGAAGGTGGCGAATGTGATAATAGGTGTAAATAAAAATTGTGGAAGTCATAATTTTCTTCTTGAGGTAGTAAAGATATTGTGTCCGGTGAAACAAGTATGATAAGGGTGATTTTTGAGGTTATTGAAAATGGAGGCGAGAGAAGGAACAAAGAAAGAAAGTGAAGATTGAAAAAAATCGGAAGAAAAAGTTAATTTTGGTGGTAAAAAATTGAGGCACGTGTACTCCACCACCCAATATAGATGTGGGTGTGTCATTTTAAAAGTAAATTTTTTCCGTTTTAAAAATAATTTAGGGGGTAATAGGTCCACCGTAAAGTTTAAGTGTGTAGTTAGGAATCCGGCTATAGATCAGAGTAGTGCTTATGCATTTTCCCTAAAAATTAAAAAGTTGTTTGGTAAAAAAGATTAGGAAAGGTATAATGGTTTGGGACCCTTCTGAACTTTGCAACTTTCCTACTTTTGGCGGTTCTATAGCCTCGATCCCCTGGACGCTGACAAAACTTATGGATGTGTGACCACGTGTTGTCGCATGGACTTTTTTGTCCATGTGGTATTTTCTCAATTATACTTTTATCTTTTTAAGTCCACTAACTATTTA
Source organism: Nicotiana undulata (assembly GCA_005239495.1). Lineage (NCBI taxonomy): Eukaryota > Viridiplantae > Streptophyta > Magnoliopsida > Solanales > Solanaceae > Nicotiana > Nicotiana undulata. Next base: position 26,101 of record ML292206.1, read on the forward strand.
AATTATTTTGTCGTGCCAAAATTACTTTTACATATTTGGTCTGAAAAAGGAGTACACAGTTAGAACATATTATCATTGTATCTAAAAGAAATAGAAAAAAAATATGTTGTTGGAACTCCATATATTGACTAAATAAAATTTTTAGCTAAGAATAGTAAAATTCTGACCAAATATTTGTGAACACTATTACTTTGTCTCAATCTTCTTTTACTTAGGCTAAATAAAATGGAGTTTCAACTTGGCTTTTGTAAATTTTGATCGGAAAAAAAGGTAAAACTACATAGCTGAAGATACATTGGAAAAATGCATAAGTATCCCCTTGAACTAAGGCTAAAGTCTCAACTACACACCTTATCTTTGCAGGGGTCCTATCACCCCTTGAACTTTTTTAATACGGAATAAATATCACGTTGAAATTAGATAACCAAATTCTTGACAGATAGTGAAATACACGCATTGCCACGTGTCTATTTCGTAAATTTTAAACTTTTTTCTCTTTCTTTTGTCTTATACTATTACACTTTTTATTTTTTAAAAATTCTTTTTCATTTTTTCTTCACATTCAAAATTTTCAACTATTCATAAAGATCTTTGATCCGGCCCTTGTTTGATTAGAGTTTGTATATGTGGATCTATTGCGTGTTTCATATGGGAATTTTATGAATTTCATTTTTACTGGCGGGGGAGTTTATTTATCGATTCTAAGTTTTGATTTTTATTTTATTTTTTTGCCTATATTTTGGCGAGAAACTGGAGAGATATGATCTGAGTTTGAGTAACGATGATGGTATCGAAGTGATGGTGCTGAGGTGAAGATAACTAAGTAGATGAAGAATAACAAGAAAATGGGGGAAAGTGAAGGTGGTGATTACGGTGTCGAGGTGGTGGTGAGAGAGAGGAAGAAGATTAGAGGAAACATATAAGAAAGGAAAGTTAGTTTACCGGAGATTGTCATCGACATTCATGGTCTTTGCCGGAGAAGAGGGAAAGAAAAACGAAGAGGGTGATTTTTTTTTTATTGTAACAGAAAATTACAAAAATATTTTTTCTGCTCTTATGCTTCTCACTCTCTTATAGAGGGTGGAACACACTTTCTATATCACCTCAACATTTAAGGTATTAATAATTCTACTATTAAATTGTTCATGGGGTAATAGGATTCCTGCAAAAATAAAGTGTGTCGTTGAACTTCGGCCTTAGGTCAGGGGTAGTTATTTCCCATATAGATTCGTATTTAGAAAAAATAGCAAAAAATGCATAATAACCCCAAAACCTGCAGTCGGATTTTCAGTTGCACACTTTATCTTTGCACGGGTCCTATTACCCCTGATCTATTTTTAAGTATAATTATTTACACCCTTAAAGCCTAGGTGGCGAGTGTGTGTATTTCAATCTCCTTCCAAAATTGAGAGCAAGAAACGATGATTTTCAGATTTTTTTATTTTTAGTAAGATTTATAATTTCTTGCCTTTTTATTTTCTTTTTCCTTTTTTTGTCTTTTTCTTTTTCTTTCTCTTCTTATTCGTTCTTCTCTACCTATGTGATTACCTTTCGACTCATGGTGGACTTTGCCTAATCATTCTTCTTTCATTTGTATTCGACATTTTTTTCTCTTTCTATCATTTTCACAAATAAATTAAACTCTAAAAAGCTTTATTCATATGCAAAGCAAAGTACACTCAAATTGTAACGACCTGATCGGTCGTTTTGATTTAGCGCCCCGAACCCCTAATAACTGCTTCTCCCATGTCTTATTATATTAATAGAACGTGTCGGAGCGTTGAGTGGTGAAATTCGGAGTGATTTTGGACACATAGTCCTTTGAGGTGACCTTTAGCTTTAAAAATCGGTCCGTAGCTAGAGCTGTGTGAAGACGGATTCGGAATGAAATTTCGTCAACGCCGTTAGCTCTGTTGAGTGATTTCGGGGTTATGATCGTGTTCGGATTATGTTTTCGAGGTCGGATGTAGATTTAGGCTTGAATTGGCGAAAGTTAGAATTTCGGCAATTTCGGCCGATAGGTGAGATTTTGATATCGGACTCGGAATGAAATTCCGAAAGCGACAGCAGGTCCGTAATGTCATTTGTGACCTGTGTGCAAAATTTGAGGTCATTCGGATAAGTTTAGGAGTGTTTCGGTGTCGAATGTGAATTCTAGAAAATTCATAAGTTCTTAGGCTTGAATCTATGCATATTTGGTGATTTTGATGATATGAGATGTGTTTTTAAGACTCGACCAAGTTTGAATGAGATATTAGGGTCGGTTGGTGGTTTTGGTTGAGGTCCTGGGGGCCTCGGATGTGTTTCGGGTGTTCAAACGGGCACTTTTGGCCAAAAGGCCTTTGCCGATGTTGCTGGTTTTTCTACAGCAGAGTTTCCTTCTTTGGGATCGCAAGAGACCATCTGCGATCACATAGAGTAAATAGGGGAGACTCGAGAGTTGTTCTTCGCGATCGCAGAAGGCCACTCGCGATGTGTATTGAGAAATAACCTTCCGCGATCGCATAGTGTTCCCGGGGTATGAGGGAGGACTGATATTTACTCTGTGCGGTCGCAAGGTCCCAGACGCGATCGCATAGGTCTGGGTTTACATGATCCGCGATCGCAATAATGGTTCCCCGATCGCGTAGAAGGTTTTGGGCGCGTGTCAGGATGTTCTCCGCGATCGCGGCTGAGCTTCTGCGATCGCGTAGAGGAAAGACTAGGCAGTTCTTTTAAAAATCCAAAATCTAGGGTTTATGTTATTTTCACCATTTTTTGGACTTTGAGAGCTGGGGAGAGGCGATTCTTGGAGGCTTTTACACCTGGGTATTTTGGGCAAGTGATTTCTAACCATTATAGGTAACTTCCATGATTCTAATATTCAACTCCACCTTTAAGTTCAAAAATCTTGAGTAGAAAATGGAAAAATGGGAAGAAACTTCATAGACCAAATTATTGGGTTTTGATTGGGTATTTGACCTCCGATTTATGAGATTTTTATATGGATAGACTCGTGAGTGAATGGGGGTTTGGAAAATATAATTTTTACCCCATTCCGAGACGTGGGCCCGGGGGGCATTTTGGGCAAATTTCTTAATTTCGCGTATTGGCTTCGGATTAATTAGTTATTTTGATTCCTTGAAATGTTATTTACAATATGCAATCAAATTTATTAGATTCGGGCCACCCGGAGTTGGATACTCGTGGCAAGAGCGTGATATTGGGTTGAGTAACGCAGTCGAGGTAAGTGGCTTGCCTAACTCTGTGTTGGAGATTTTCTCTTAGGCATTTTTAACTAATTTTTCACTATGAAAACACCGTGTACGTGAGGTGACGAGTTCTTTCACGGGTCATTTTTCTAAAATCTCACTGTTCTTTCTATGGCATAACTCATTTTCAGTTCTTATATTACTGCTTATTGTTTAAACTGAGTAGTTACCTTAAGATTTAACCATGTCTACTTGCTTTACCTGATGTTCTACTTATTTACTGTTATTTGAGCCATGTCTAGGTAGTCTACCCTATTCTTGCCTACTATTTTCCTAACACTGTTTAATAACGCTGCATCTGACATACATCTTTCATTGCATATTTAAATTGGGACTACGGATCGAGATCCGGGAGCTTTCCCCCTCTACTGCATAGCATATTTAAATTGGGACTACGGACTAAGATCATGGAGCTTTCCCCCTGTACTGCATAGCATATTTAAATTGGGACTACGGATTGAGATCCGGGAGCTTTTCCTCTGTACTGTATTGCATATTTAAATTGGGACTACGGACCGAGATCCGGGAGTTTTCCCCCTGTACTGCATAGCATACTTAAATTGGGACTACGGACCGAGATTCGGGAGCTTTTCCCCTGTACTGCATTGCATATTTCAATTGGGACTACGGACCGAGATCCGAGAGCTTTTCCCCAGTATTGCATTGCACGATTTCAGTTGAGTTATATGATGTGCTGAGCCGAGAGTTTCTTTTACTCATTTCTTCCAATTTTTCCTAAATTTCTGCTTATTACTATTTCTATTGATTTTTACTGCGAAATCTTATAACTGTCTTATTATGTTTTCCAAACTCAATAGAGCCTCAACCTGACCTCGTCACTACTTGACTGGGTGGTGTGTGAGTTATTTCTGCATGCCTTATTCATTTGTTACACTTTCTTTGTTGTTTATTGCTCTCTGGGTACATGTAGTATATATTCTTTTCTTGGGCAACATTACTTTTCTTTGTTCTTTTGAGCTGATTCTTGTTCACTCATGTAACAAAGATTTTTTTTAATTGCTCATTGCATCTTTGAAAAATAAACGTGTACATGAATGATTTTTAAATGTAAGCTACAAATTTGCCTATCTTTTCCCTCTTTTCATAATCAAACTTAATTCTTTTTTCATCTTCCATAATAAGATGCCTTTTTGATAAAATGTTTGTTGATACTCATGACCCAAAAAAGAGTTTTTAGCTACCCTATGTTTGGTCTCACTTTATTTGTTAAATATCTTTAAACGTATTGCTTACATTCTCTACATATGAGTTTTCCACATTTCTCTGTTGACTACTGCTTACAGGAAGACCAAATCAAAGCAATCATTTATGGTGATGACATCCCCAACTATCAAAAAATATTCAGATTATTTTATACTTACTTGATAACGGGTGCTCGCATACAGCTATCAAATTTGAGATACGAAAAATTGTTGCACACTTTCGAGTGGGTTATCGGAAAAATAATAATAATTGATCCGATTAACAAAGACAACCCAGATGAAGAAGAGTTTCCTCCACCCACTAAAGTTACTGTTACGTCCTTTCGAGACATTAAGGATCAAGCCTCTCGATCTATCAAGAATCCAACTAAGAACGTAGAACACAGTATGAATATTTTATTCTTCAATCAATGAACAAGTAATTTAGTATAACTTGTCAATATACCATTTTATACATTAACTTATTAACTATACATTCTTCTGTCGATAGATGTGCTTGCAATTATTGTCAACTGCTTTCCCCCAAGATATGTTGCAAGTCTCCAGAAAAGATTGCAGGAACTAATCGTCATTGATACCCAATAGGTCTATTAGCCAAGTTATAAGCTTTTCAGATATTTTATCTACATACACAAAAAATGTACAATAAACATCTATCACTTCCATGTACACATCAAGCAGACTTTCACATTCATAATATGGGAAGAAACTATCATTAAAGATAAGGGAAAGAAGCTCCTTAGGCAATTTCAAGAATATCCCATCATCCTTGCAAGACGTATTGGGGTGTTAAAATATAATGATAAACTAAAATTAACAATCCTTCATCATGTACAAAGAACCAATGTAATTTTTTAACTTCTTACTGTGACTTATGCAGGTACATCATTGACAACAAGATTTAACACAACCATACAGACTAATCCGCCTTATCAACAGTGCCTGCAACTATGTAAATGGTATCACATTAATCCTTTGTGTATTCTTTCTTATTATTATCATTCTAAGGTATTGTCGTTTTTATTTTGGGACAAGATCGTAGAAAACAAAGACATGCTTGCTTATTTCATTGTGAGGAGTACATCTACATCAGGATCTCTTATTTCTGTTCTAGTGGATGAAGAAATAGTGTCAATTGCAAATGTTCAATCGCAACAGGATGTCAGTAAAATTTTTATTCACATGTTTATACAATGTTATAAGTGTTTGTCCTTACAAAATTTGTCTCACTTTGATAACATAGGGACACACCTTTTTCATTGAGGCAAAAATATCACTTCCAAGTGAGCTCAAGTGTTTTTACGTTTTAATATGTCCAAACTGTGGATAAGAAGTGAGGAGCCCAGTTAGAAGAGAAATTCATTGTATGAACCGCAATTAACAGAAAATGTTGACTCCCAGGTACTTTCTTGTCTACTTTTTCTTACAGATATGTCCAAATTCATTGTCTTCTTATCGTAATTGAATTTCACGCATATACTACTACAAGTGTCGATTTGATGTGAATCTTCAAGATGCCTCTGGCTCAATAGTTGGAATGTTTATGGGGAAAGAAGGAGAGAAATTTTTATCCTAACTGCAGAAGAGGTTTACGAGCGAGCTGCAATTAACGTATCTATTCTAACCAAATAGCTCACACATGATCACTTAACGATTAAACTTGCAAATTAACTTAATATATTTCCTTCTTACAGAATGATTTCTTGCAAATGCAAGATGTGCAAAGCAGTCTTAGTCAAAAACTGTTCAAAATTCAAGTGAAAAAAGTATTCGCCCGCAATTCTAGAGCAACACCTGGAAAAATATATATTGTTTCATGCATTGAAAAAGAAAATGTCATTCATTCTCTCCCTGCAACAACCACAACGGATATAAGTGAAGGCAGCAAGAGAAAGAAAGAAGACTTGTCTTCCACTGATGGAGAAATAGAGCTAGCAACTGAACGAGGTGAATTGTTTAAGCTAAAACAAAAACTGGAGCCGAGGACTCCAGTGAAAATGAAATGAAGGTCTGTCAAAAGTTTCTCTTTCTAATTCTTTGTTACAATTATATACTATACCTATCCTTTAATAATCCAATATTTTTTTTTTTAAGTATTAATGATTTATTAATGCTTAAAATATGGTGAATGGGAAGTGGAGGGGAAAATGAAATATTTGAGTAATATTTAAGTTTTTCTCCTTAATTGTCCCACATAGGAAGAGGAAAAGGTTTTTGATGGGTATATAAGCAATTGCTCTTCTTCTAGATAATAAATAGTTGAGAACAAGGCAAGCCTCGCGTCGTCGTCGTCGTCGCTCGCTCGGCTCGGCTCGGCTCGGATTCGGATTCTCGATTAATTTTTGGACCAAATTTATTTGTTAATAGTAAATATTAAATCCATTTCAGTTATCCAGAATTTAGTTTTCTATTTTGTAACAGAAAATTAACTACCCTTCAATTTTCCCTCTTTATTATTGAGTAAATAGCCGATTATGTCATGGCATTTACTCTATGGGCGTTTTTGCAAAAACAACAATTCTGAAGAGTTGCACCTCTTCAGATTTCATCCCAACTTTGGCTATAAATACAAGTCCATTCTCTCAGATTTTACATACTAATTTCTGAGTTCTCCTCCTTCTTTCTGCATACTTTCATCTTCAAAGAAAGCAAGTAAGTGTGATTTGCTACCGAACTTTGAGTTCGCTGAAACACTGGGGTTTGAAGTACCACTACACCAGTGTGAAATTCGTTCTATCCTGGGAGGAAATAATCCATAACCTTGGGTACTAGGAGGGGATTAAATTCCTTAAGGAAATACTGTGAATTCAATGGGCTCGAATTGGTTTTGTTATTTCATTTACATTCTGTTTATGTTATTTAATTTTCTCCAGAATTGTTTTACAAATATAGAGTTCTAACAAGCTTAAGGAATTTAATATTTTTCTGTATTTGTGTTATATTAACTGTTTCTGGAGAGTAAAACCTTTGTGGTTTTGTGTTCTATTGGAGATTAAAATATACGTGATTTTAACGTTTGTGTCATTCTTTTACAGAAATGACGAATGACAACGGAAAACGAAGTTGTTCCGATGGTAACTGATAATGCCTCAACAAGCCGAACAACACCGGCAGCATTGGCACCGGCTGAGAAACCCGAAAAATTTTCCGGGCTTGATTTCAAGCGCTGGAAACAAAAGATGTTCTTCTATTTGACACTCTAAGTCTCCAGAAGTTAATCAAGGAAGAAGTTCCTTTGTTGTGAGATGAAACTCCAGAAACTGAACGCTTTCTCGTCATTGAGGCGTGGAAGCATTCAGACTTTTTGTGCAAGAATTATATTCTGAGCGGGCTGGAGGATGCTTTGTATAATGTCTACAGTGGCGTGGAAACGTCAAAAGAACTGTGGAGTGCGCTTGAAAAGAAATACAAAACTGAAGATGCCGGGTTGAAGAAGTTTGTTGCTGCAAAGTTTTTGGACTACAAGATGGTAGATAGCAAGTCTGTTATTACCCAAGTCCAGGAATTGCAAGTGATTATTCACGATCTCCTTGCTGAAGGTATAAGTAGGATTAATACTAATATTGGTAGTATTAATTTTATTATGTTTACTAATAGAATTTTCATTGAAGCTCTTGTCATCAATGAAGCATTCCAAGTAGCAGCAATGATTGAGAAGTTGCCTCCGTTGTGGAAGGACTTCAAAAATTATTTGAAACACAAACGCAAGGAGATGTCCCTTGAAGATCTCATTGTTCGGTTGAGAATCGAAGAGGACAATAAAGCTGCTGACAAGAGAGGCCGTGGAAATTCAACAATAATGGGAGCAAATATTGTTGAAGATAACAAAAGGAGGAAGAAGGCTTCTGGACCAAAATACAACCCAAGCAAGAAGCGGTTCAGTGGAAACTGCTACGACTGTGGGAAAACTGAACACAAATCTACGGAGTGTCGTGCTCTGAAGAAAGACAAGAAGAAGGGTCAAGCAAACATGGTTGAAAAGCATGTTGATGTTGATGACTTGTGTGTCGTGCTTTCCGAATGCAACTTGGTGGGAAATCCTAAAGAGTGGTGGTTTGATTCTGTAGCCACTCGCCATGTTTGTGTTGTTAAAGAAGATTTTGCTACTTATTCTCCTGTTGGACCCGATGAGACGATTTCTATGGGAAATGCTTCAAAGGCGAAGATTGAAGGATGTGGGAAGATATTTCTCAAAATGACTTCCGGCAAAGTGATGACTTTGAACAACGTCTTTCATGTTCCCGAGATTAGGAAGAATTTAGTCTCTACTGGACTTCTTGTTAAGAATGGCTTTAAATGTGTATTTGTTTCCGAAAAGGTCGTAATAAGTAAGAATGAGATATTTGTAGGAAAAGGTTACCTCACCGAGGGCATTTTCAAGCTAAATGTAATGGTTGTTGAAAGTAATAATAAAATTTCATCTTCGTCTTACTTACTTGAGTCAAATGAATTATGGCATGTACGTTTGGGTCATGTCAATTATAAAACCTTGCGNTGAACCGTTTATTAAGTAAATTACCATTTTTCAGTCGCCTGAAGTTAAATATACTAAAGATCTGTATTTAAAAGAAGCTTATGAAACCAAAAACCCAAAATCTATAACTCCCGGATCTGGTGTCGCACAGTCATGAGTTGCTAATACATAATATAATCCGAAAAGAAATGACCAACATAGCCTGAAAGTAAATACGACGGGTAGAAGAGAAAGAGATGACGAGATCACGGTCGCCAGCTGCTACCTCGTCAACTCAGATGAAACTGTTGCTACTCACTGTCCAGAGCTAAATCTCGGTGTACCTGGATCTGCACACAAGGTGAAGGGGGTAACGTGAGTACACCAACTCAGTAGTAACGAAACCAAACTACGGGCTGAGAGGTAGAGGTGGACTAAACCTCCGATAGTTATGAACAACAATATATAACTTGGACATGACAGTAATATATCAGAGAATAAACAAGATGCATCCATTTATGTCTGTAGCCCTGCATACCTGCATGAATTCATATAGAATCAAGAATTATGTGTACGCAATAATCAAACTCTCATAAGGTGGTCCACTCAGTACTAGAATCTGGCCTTCCGGCCTAGGGAAAGTCCATCCCGGATATTACATAACACAAGTGACACAGTCACCTAGTACTGAGGCAAAAGGCTGATCCAACCCCCCGGAGAAGATCCATCTCCGAAACATAAGCCCCACGGAGAAGGTCCATCTCCGGAACATATCACTCGGACAAGATCCATGTCCAGGGAAGATCCACCCCTCAATATTTTTGCGCTTACTGGGGGTGTAAAGACTCCGGAGGGGATCCTATAAGCCCAAGCTCTATATCAAGCCAACGAAGGCATGATTCTAGGGTCGCTGCGGTGTGCAGTCCGACCTCATAACTGTCTCGAAACCAGGCTCCAAGCCTCACTTAGTCAGTACCTTCCAGTCTACTCACCATGCTCTAACATATGAAAATCAGCCCAAACCATGATAATATATAATAAACTAGGAATTTACGAGACTGAGGCATGTATAACAGGACTGAGTACATAGAAACAATCATAAACAGAGACAACAATAATCAATCGTTCTGGCCTGAACATATCGGCGTGAAGCCTTAACATTTATACTTAGCATGATTTCTATTGTGTTCAAGGTAAATGAAACCTTCACAGTACCAATATCAACCTGAGATAACCATTAGACATAGCCATGGGATGAGCCAGGCTACAAATATTTGGTGTACGCTCGCATGCCCGTCACTTGGCAAGTGTGTCACCTTAATCAACATCAATTATCAGATAGATTAGGGTTTCGAACCCTCAGTTCCAAGTTTGGAAGCGTTACTTACCTCAATCAAGCCAAAACTCTACTCCGCAATGCCCTTGTCGCTCGACTCAGCCGCAAATCGCCCCAAATCTAACCAAAATCGGTATTATATCATTAATATATGCTAGAGGGATGAACCCCATTTGAAAATTATCAATTTAGATATTAAAAAATTCCAAAGTTGGCCAAATCCGATCCCTGGGCCCACGTCTCGAAACCCATCAAAATTTACAAAATATGGATTCCCATACAACCATGAGTCCAACCATGCAAATTTCACCAATTCCAACATCAACTCGACCCTCAAATCTTCAATTAAAGTCCTCAACAAGCCCAACTCATCCATACATATCCCTTTTGTCCTTAGTAGATTTCATCCTTGGCCTTTAATCCCCAATCTAGGTTATATGATTCATTAATTAATCAGTATTAATCTATTGAAGCACTAGAATCACCAACCATCCTAACAAGATTCAAAAATTCACTATTCCTCTTCTTCTCCATTCAAGAACCCTAACTCACAATACCCATTTCAAGGACTAGCATAATTCTTCAACCAATTGGTAATTTCTACTTCACAATACATTCCAAATATTTAATCCATAGTTGTATTTAAGTGTAGGGTGGAGAATTTACCTCTTGTAGATCAAACCCTAACTTGAACCCTTTTGAATGATTCTTGATGATTAGAGAAATTCCTATGAATTTCAATCCATGTAGATGTTAATACTACCATTAACTAGTGTTAATCCATTATAAAAATATCATAAAACTCACCTTTGATGTGTATTTGGGTTGAGGGTGATCTACTTTCTCTCTAGAATCCAAAACTTTGCCAAAAATGTTATCTTTTTCTCTCTCCCCGAATTTCCTCTATTTATAGACATTGAGCTGCGTAGGCTGGCTGCGTAGCCTACGCAGCTTAACCCTCCTTCACTTCCATGCTGATTTTGCCTACGCAATGGTGCGTAGGCTACATAGACTCGCGTAGCTATTCTGTCAGCATTTAGTAAAAAGGTCATAACTTCTTGTAGAAATCTCCAATCGATCAACGGTTTGATACGTTGGAAACCAGACTCAAAGATATTTAATTTGATAGTTTATATACTATATAACTCTTCATATCATGAGAGTACTGCTCGTTTGAAGTTAGATCTTGTGCAAACTCACTTGAAACTTTATCCCATCATGAAATTTTTAACTTGACTTAGCCTTAGGGCTCTTCTTAGACCCTAAACCACTTTTAATGCATATCATACATATATTGTCATGATCAATTAGTATCATTCAAATTAACAGTCTTGTTCAAACCCGAATTGATATAATTAGCACCCGTCAATCTTCTTAATGGTCTCCAAACACTTAGAATTGTTTTTCTGGGGTGTTACATGTCAATTATAGAACCTTGCGAAAAATGATTAATTTTGAAGTATTGCCTAAGTTTGAATGCGACAAATCAAATGTCAAGTATGTGTGGAATATAAGTTTGTTAAACATCCTTATAAGTCAGTTGAAAGGAATTCAAATCCTTTAGACTTAATTCACACAGATATTTGTGACATGAAGTCAATACCATCTCGCGGTGGCAAGAAGTATTTCATAACTTTTATTGACGATAGTACTCGATATTGCTATATTTACTTACTTAATAGTAAAGATGAAGCAATAGACGCATTCAAGCAATACAAAAGTGAAGTTGAAACGCAACTTAACAAGAAAATAAAAATGATAAGAAGTGATAGGGGTGGTGAATATGAATCTCCTTTTGAAGAAATATGTTTAGAATATGGAATTATTCATCAAACAACGGCCCCATACACGCCCCAATCCAATGGGATTGCGGAAAGAAAGAATCGTACTTTAAAGGAGATGATGAACGCGTTGTTGATAAGTTCTGGTTTGCCACAGAACTTGTGGGGGGAAGCCATTCTTACGGCTAATCGAATATTAAATCGAGTGCCCCATAGCAAAACACAATCCATTCCATATGAAAAAT
>ML292214.1:4135-40928 GCA_005239495.1 Nicotiana undulata
ACTGCTTCATTTCACTTGTTCCCCTTTACTGCTCCCTTGTCCCTTACTTGTCTGCTTATCTCTTGCCTTGTATTATCCCTGTTACCTGTTGTAGAATAGGACAGGTTATCGTTATTGTCAAGTCTAGCCTCGTCACTACTTCGGCCGAGGTTAGGCTCGGCACTTACTCAGTACATGGGGTCGGTTGTACTGATGCTACACTGCACTTCTTAATGTTGTACAGACCCCGTATCCGGACCCAGTGGACCGCATTGAGGGAGTCACCTTCAGCCCACCCAGAGCTTCAAGGTATACCGTTGGTGTTCGTGGGCCTTGGTGTCTCTCCTGCATTTGGATTCCTTATTGTCTTACTTTTTCTCCTAGTTTCAAGACAATTATGTATTTCTTTTCAGACTCTGTATTTAGCATTCTGTTTAGATAGCTCGTGAGTTGTGACACCCCGGCTTTGGGCTTATGCGACGTTATGTATTTTATTATTTCACTTTGCATTTTTGAATTTCTATTACATTTCCGCTGTTAAGGACTTTAAGGTGTTTTGTTATTCTGTTCAGTTTTGAAAGATATTAACTCTACTTCTGTTAACTTGGGTTGAATTTGTTGGAACTACCTGGATACGTTGGCTCTAGCGGGTTCAACGTTAGACGCAGTCACGGCCTGAAGGGTGGGATTTCGGGTCGTGACAGTTTCACAATGGGGAAACATCATACCAAGCATGTTACACCCCATGTTTTCGTACATAAAAGCACGTCGTAAGTCAATTGGAGTAAGCTAGAAAATGTGATCCTCTTTGAAAGTACACAAATTAAGTTTATAATGTCATCGTGGATATTAAAAATATTTAAGATCATGAATAACAAGTAACAATATGGTTCAAAGGTCTAAAAGCTAAACAAATTGAAGAAAAAAAGTTTCGTCGAAAGTGAGCTAGTTGGAAATGTTATAACCCATACTTTTGAGATGAGACTACGGTGTGTAACATGATAAGATGGTGATATTATGATATATTATATTTTTATGATAGTCTTGTGTGTAGTTTTGAAATCAAGCGAGTTATGAAACAAAAGTCGACAAAAGTTGTCGTAAGAGCGTTCATAATTTTACTGAAAGTTTGGGGCGGATGTCACTAAGCTTTTATCTCAATGTGCATAGAGTTATGAGGTGATTCACCCATAATATTGAAGATCTATGAGTCTACTATCTAATGCATTAAATATTTCATTAAAACTACATTGAAGTAGAGAGATATTTATGTTTTTGCGTGACTATGAAGACTGGCAGGTGACAAGTAGGTGCATCACCTACTTGCTTAAATGAAGGGACAAAATAATCGTCGAAAAGTAGATTGAGGGAGGCCAAGGAGACTTTTATATGGGGTGATTACCTCACATTTTAAACATAGTAACATGAGAAAAATACAGGAGAAACACCTTGCAACTCCTCCCCCAAAAATCCCACACAAACCTTAGGTGATTTCGGGTGGTGCGAAACGATTCTGGTGCCGAAAAACCCGGATAGCTTGCTAATTTCCCTTTCTTCTTCTTGTAGCTTCGCTGGGGGACTGATTTTGGATGAATAAAGACTTGGTTATATAGGTTCTACTTATTCCAAGGTAAGTTTATCCGTAGCTTAGCTTCTACGAGTTGTAGCTCGATCGTAAAGATTAGAAAGAGTAGTATGTTGTTTGTTGTGGCATCACTGTTGGCTGGTTGTGAACTTAATATTAACTTGAATTCATGGATGTTTTATACTATAATAGGCTGAATTATTCTTTGTGCTTTTTGTGTTTATCTATTTGAAAGAAAAGACAGGTCACAAACGTGTTTTAGTAATCTGAAAATAAGGTTTGAGTTGCTAAACTTGTGGGACTGCGATGGGGTCATTTTAAAGTTGTATTATGGCTGAACATTAGTAGGGATAATTTATTATGTGGTGGTTAATATTTTAGATAAATTCTGGAAGGAAGAAGGGGTTTAAAACTATAGTTGTTTAGTCGCAAACCAAGCTTGCCACTCGTCGGGGTTGTTAAAGGGTTTTGAAAGGCCTATTATGAGTATTGTTGATGTTTTTTTGGGATGTGGTTAGTTGTTTAAACTTGTGGGAAGTCATATAAACAAGCGTTTTATCATAGAATAAAGTGTGTTGTTCAATTTCGATAAGTTATGGCTTTCGTATTATGACGAAATTATTGTTCATTTCTTGTAGACACAAGAGTTGTAGGTTCAGTTAGCTTGAGGATTGGACGGGATATTTTGAGGTATGTAAGGTCTTCCTTTATTTCTTTGGCATGATTACGTAATTTATGTTGCCCTTATAAGGAATTCATGGGGATGAGGCTTTGTATACGCATTATACCGATGATTAAGGTCCGTTCACGAGTACAGTCATACGAATGTTGAAATGGATTGCGTTGGTCGAAGTTTCAGGTATTCTTAAGGAGTAAATAGATCCTTCCAAAAGGTCCTTGTCTTTTATATGTAACAAGACGTGTAGATGTTAATTAAAGATTACGCATGAATGATCTAATGAATCAGAAGCAATATGATGTCCTTATAATGAGGGATAACTATACATGAATAGTTCAACAAGGTAGCATAATGTATTGTTTGCAGAAAGATAAGAATGATTCAACCTAAGGATTTCCATGACTTCCAATACTTCCATGTTTGTGTTCTTAAAATTGATATAGACCCAAGAAGGTAGTTATGTTGCTCTCAAATTAAGTAAGGTTGATTATTTATAAGAGTTTATCTATTAATGATTGGATGATGTATGTATGAGTGATATGAAATAAGTATGTATAAGACACGATCCCTACCTATTGTCTATCAACGTATATGTGTACAATGAATCCCTATGGATGGTCTATGAACGCATAGGTGCATAATGAAGGTTGGTTATGAACAATCTCAATTGCACGCATAGCCAGACCTCAGTATTGTGAGTCGTACGGGCGGTCTACTATGTTACGCGTACGAGCCACTGTTATTCATGTTTTTGAGTGAGACATACAGATTGTCTCTTATGAAACGCGTAAGTGCCACTTTTATGTCTTAGTGTAGCCCTAGAGATGTTTGATCTATCTGAGGTAAGTATTCAGATATAAGGTAAGATTACTAGAAGAATGTTATAGATGCAGTTTCATAATATGAGGGTTTCCAGTACAAATAGCATATGGAAACAAGTTCAGGTATATCATGACACAAATTAGATGTATATACGATAGTCGTAACATTATATGTTCTCGACCAATAGAGCCTTCCCTTTTCAGTCTACATCATTTGTAAGGTAAGTTGGTAATTCAATACTTAGATTTGTTACGAGCCAGAATAAGATAAGTATGATTCAGGGATCTCATTGACCCTCTAAATTTCTTTCAGTATATCATATATACATGTCATTTCAGTTTCAATTATGTTATTCATATGTTATCTACCTTACATACTTAGTACATTTCTTTGTACGATTCCTATCGTTGGGGCACTGCATTTATGCCTGCAGGTTCATGTATCCATTTCGACGGGCTTTTATCATAGACGAAGTTGATATCCAACTGAGGATTGGCAAATCTCCATTTCATCCGCAGTACAGTTGTGTCTAAAGGTTATCAGACTGTCCTGTGTATATATATACTTATGGGTAGGTCAGTGTCTTGTCTTGACCATATTTTGATGTTAGATACTCTTAGAGTCTTTCTAGATACAGGTTCAATATGTACAACATGTCAGAGGCCTTGACGACCTGTGTGTATCCATGTTTTGAGTAGAATGGCTCGCCTATACAACATTTGCCCACTTATAGTTACACAGTACGAGTTGTGGCTATTTTAACCCATGATAGTTACAAAAAGAATCAGTTCCGCCAAGTCGGCCTATGTATGTTCTAGTTTTCATCCGATGATCATGAGTTTCAGAGTGTTTCGCTCGGGCCAGCACGGCACCGAGTTCCACCCACGCCTCCCCAGATTTTGGGTGTGACAAGGTGGTATCAGAGCAGTCGTGTCCTAGGAATTCTACAAATATTTGCCTAGTAGAGTCCCACTTATGGATGTGTTGCGTGCCAAACTTATAATTGAGTGACTACTTAACATTTAGGAAATGTTATCCTTCTTTGGTTTCCAAATCGTGCCATAAAGCTGAGTCATAAGAAGTCAGTATGAAGCTTATGCCAGATTGTGTATGCACCAGAGGTTTAAGAATTAAAGTAGAGCTTTAACATGTGGAAAAATTCACCTATGTGGAAGGAAGGTTATGAAGCGGCAGAAGATGCGATGCAAGATTTAATGGTAAGTAAAGGTGAAGAGAGTACGATATACTCAAGTACGGAAGGTTGTGGATAGTCCATACTTCAAATATAGGGTTAGAAGTGTCATGATTTAGTATCTAGAAAGTTGTTCCGTCAGTAGCATATCTTCCAGCCAATGGTTTCAAGGTAGGTCTAGTTACGAGAGAAATGAAGAATTAGAGGCAAAGTGATGTCTCGCTTGAGGTTCCATAATAACATAAGGAAATCTATGGTACTAGCAAGTTAAATGAAGGTTTCAAGTATTATGGATAGATAATTATAGGTCGCAAGACAAAGTATGGTAGAGAGACAAAGTTTTAGATAGACATGAGTAAGGATAAGAAAAGGTGAGTGAGAAGTGTCGCGCCCCCTTTTTCCTCTCGGAGTCCGGGTTTCGATATTATCGAGACAAATCGTTTCCTTTTGGGAAAGGGGTACAAGGAGTTGGAGTCGCCACCTAACCGATTAAGGTACGTTCGGGCACCTATTGCAAGTAACTCATGAAACTGGTTTGTGTTACCAAAGATTGGGTAAGGGCTTGAAATTACTTCGAGGGTAAGGTGTTAGGCACCCCTCGAGGTCCACAACAGTGGGTCTCGACCAAACTTACTTTGCGAATTAGTCAATTAACAGATAACCAGTCTAAGCACACATATGTAAAAAAAATAAAGGACTTTAATAGATAAGCAGTCTAAGCACACATATGTAAATAAAATAAGGGAAGTCCTAGTTTGGTTAGCCTATAATATCACATCTTTACAATTCCCGGAAATCCTCCTCAACTAGAGGTGCTACATGTGGCATTAGCGCACAGGCCATCATATCTTTTTACTACCCATTACCCTCCCCTTAGCGGTTATATAAGCGATTTTAATTAACGAAATCTAAATGTGCTTTACCCGTCCCTTCCTTGTGGTCCTGGAGATGTTTAGGACCTCTAAATTTAGGCGGTTCTAGACCCTCCTAAGGTGTTTAAAAGGGAAAAATCTAAGCGAGAACAAAGAACATATAGGACTGTCAAATAGGGAAGCAGTTAAGGGGGCTCATGTTTACCTCCACACATAAACAAATAAGTAGCACGTCTCAAACACAAATTTCAAGTAATTTTAGAGAAGTCCTAGCATAGGGTATCTATGTTAGAATGACAAGCAGAGAATATGCAGAATAGTTTTAAACCGTGGCATAACCGTAATCAGTTTGCCTATTGATTTTAGAATCTGTTAAACCTGGGCAGTTTTACAAACAAACAGAGCACAATTTCACAGTTTTTATAAGGCCTTAATTACCTAAGGTTTTCCTTGGCGTGGATCTATAATACCCCTACAAACATTCAATCAGGATTCCGGGAATTAATTAAACAACTTGAAGTTATTAAGTCCTATAGGCATGCTGATCTAGGTGATGAATGTTACAACAGTTGATTTCATGCATATTTATACTAGAACAAGATGTCTATGTGTTGGGTTGTTTTTAAACATCTTTATTGTTATTTATTTATGCGACATAGACATGATTTAAAGCAAATGCAAATACAGTCCTAACGCAGGATTTCTATTGCATATACAGAAATGGTCATTTTATTAAGCATGATCACATCAGTGACTTTAACAACAGATTTCTAGGTGATTATGACTTATGCAGAATCAGAAATGAAGTAATGAACTATAACATGTCTTCTAATATTCAAAAACAGTAAACGTGAGTATCCTAAGGCAGAATTTCTAATGCAAATAAATCAACAGACCTATGACATGTTCTCTAATACAAGTAACATAATATATAGTCCTAAAGGCATGATTTCTATGCAGATAAACACAATATAAACCTAAAGCATGATTTCTACCCGGTTTCCCCCACAAAAATCATACAGTAATTCCTCCCCTTTTACTATTTTCCCCAATATATGTTTACAAAGATCATTATTACATACCAGATGTGAATGAATTACATAAATAAAGGTAAACTATACTATATGGAGCCTGAAATATGCCCAAAGTAAACCTGGGAATGCCAGGCCTTCAATACAGTCTCAGATGCCAAAAGTCTCATAGCCAACATGGTGTCCTAGTGTGTCAGAATTCCGTAAGGACCTCAGGGATCCCGGACAATGCTCACACCAAGACCCTTAAAATAGAGAATTGGTTATGTGCAGTGTGGAATGGCCAACCCCACTGTGCTAGAATTCGGAGGAATCCCATGGATTCCTAGGCAGTACATACACTGGAGGGGCAGAACTTAATAGTCTAAGAGTAAAGTGAGAGTGTTTGACATAGTTTTGAAAGAACAGTAAAACAGTGTAGAGATAAACCTTTAAGAGTGGAAAAGTTTTCAGAAATGGAAAATAGTTTTAAGAAGATGCTAGGAGTGAAAATCATTTTTAAATCAGTTCTGAGAAGAATAAATATACAATCACACAGACTTAGAATTACCAGAATCACAACCATTTACGAGGCAACTTTACAAACAGGGGTTAAGGGGGTTGGAAACATATAGAGTTCAAACCAAAAAACACATAAACAGGGCCTAAAGGGAACATATGGAACAACAATTGTACAGAAAACCCAGGAATCTACTGATTCAGAGACTCAACAAATCAGTCATGGAAATAGACAATTAAGACATAGGCATAGTGTGGAAACAGTCATGTTGAAGACAAGGGTGCATACTAATTAGGATCAACCAACTACATCTAAGATACTAGCATGATCACACCAGTTGAGGAGAGGAAACAAGGACTTAAATAAACATGCTGATCAAGTATCAAACAAGCAAGTGAGACCTAGACATTCTGATTACACACATGAACAAGAGAGGACAGAATTTAGACATGCTAAGTAAAGCAATAAACAGGAAGACAAATTGAATGCATAGCCAATTAAACTAATGTAGGAATAAACTTAGAGACATGGAACACATAGAGTTCGAGTGTCAGAATTGAACTAGAGACATACCAGTTAAAGAAGCAAAGTGCAGTATGTAAAGCAAGTATAGTTCCACTGTCTAGCCTTGGCTTTTAGCCGGCTAGACCAGCAGTTAGCACAAGTAGCAGAGAAAGAAGAGAGGGTTTGAGTGTGTGTGTGTGTCTGTGTGTGTGTGTGTATTCTGAACTTAGTGTTCGTATGTTGAGAGGTAAAACAAGAGTGTATATATTGCAGTTTAAGAGTAGAACAAAATAAGGTAAAGAAATCTGAAACCAGCAATTAAGGGGTAATCACAAGGTCACAGAATCCAATCACATAAAGGAGTTCGGAATAGACCCCTTAATTAGGGGTAATTGATCAAACGGTAATAACATAGGTCTAATTAAGGAAAGAATTCCAATCATACCATGTAAAGGAATCCACAATTATATGGGCAATCAAATAAGATAGGGAAGGCCAATTAAGGTCATAAGCAAGAAAACCAACAAGACTTATGCATACGAATCTCTAAAAAAGTACATCAATCAGCCAAAATTTCAAAATAATACTGATTTCTGGAAAGAAAATTCAACTTCCATAAATAGAAAATAGACTAAGTAAAACTTCACAAAAAATATGGAAATTAGCTGAAAAAACAGATTCGAACCCTAATAGAGATTAATTAGGGCAACAACTACAAAATAATGGATTTGACAAAGAAAAATGTTTAAATCCCGGAAATAGTGCAAAGTGATATGACTGGTAACACAGGAAGTAACCAAAGTCGAAGCAAAGGTTGAAAATCAGAGTATCGCATAAAATCAACTAAAATTTAAGTAGTTTTTGCACAAATCAGTCATGAGGACGAAAACTAACTAATCAAACAGGTTAGGAGTCAAAAAACCTTTGAAAACAACTTGGGATGAACCCTAATTTTAGGGAAATGCCAGAATAATCACGACGGGTGAGAGGAGAGAATGAGAGGGTTTGGGGGGTCGATTAGGTTTAATTATGGAATGAGGGTTGTGGATCATTGATCTTAATCACCAACGGTCAGGATTGAATATGGATATTGGTTCGGGCAAGTGTGTATTTGGGCCTAAGGGGTTTGGGCCAATTTTAAAGGGGTTTTGGGCTGGTTTGAAAGGTTAAGTCTGAAAACAAAAGGGGTTGTTTATTAAATACCCATGTAATTGAATAAAAATTAATTTATAAAATAATTAACAAATTATAAAAAATGATTTTCATGCATAGAAATGTTTTAAAATAATTATTCAATATTTTAATACAATGGATCATTTTCTGGTAAAATAATGTAATAATGTATGCATGAGCTATAATTGCAAAGTTATTGCAATTATAACCAAAAAGTGTAAATCTGGCCATTTGTGAAATAATTTAAACTTGATATGACTACAAATAGTAAAATTAAATCATGAAATGTTATGAAGTCATTTGTGATGTAATTTTGTAACTATTTACATAAATAAAATGCTGGAATAAATTAATTTAAAACGTAGAAATTATGGAAGAATATCAATTGATGCTAATGCATAGTTTTAAAGGTATATATGCATTTCAAAAATATTATAGGAAACAATTGGGTATCATCAGCTGCCCCTCTTTACCCGGAAATAATGAAAGAGTTGTCGGGTAAAGATATGATGGCCAACTTTGACCGAGCGAGATGGTTTGAGAGATTTAGGCCGCACTCTGGTTTCTGAGCTACCTACATATCCCTGGTTTTATAGGAATCAGGTTGTGTGTAGTTCTGGATTCATTGGCGGAATATACCGATGAAGTCATCACATGAACAGACACGAGATTTCGGGATAGGTGAAAGAATGGTTGTGGTGAGCACCTGCAAATAAAGAGATGCTACGAGCATATGTTTGTGCGAAATTTAAACATGATGCAGATTCCCTTCGGACATGAAAGTTGTCTTCGGACAGTTGAGGATGACGTCCTTAGACCATGATGTCCTGGGCCATGAATTGTTTAGTGAAAGATTCACATGCCATGAAATGATGTTCTTGGGCCATGAAGATGGTGCTTCCGAACCATGACGGCTTTGAATAATGATATGCAAATTTGAGAGATCCTCGGGCCATGACATGGTGTCTTCCAGCTATGAGGATGATGCCTTTAGACTATGACGCCTTTGGAAAAGTTGGCATTATTTCAGCCCATGAGATGCAATAATATGGTGTCAACAAGACAAGGCTTAGTCTTGTGAAGTTGAGGGCAGAGCTTAGCCCGAAAGAAAAGCAGAGGCGATAGTGCCGGAGAGACAGCGCTTAGTCTCGGTAAAATGCAAATTGGAGGCTGAGCTTAGGCTCATGCTAATATAGAGACAGAGCTTAGTCTCATGCAGGATGAGGGACAGGCCTTTGTCCCATGCAAGATGAAGGCAGAGCTTAGCCTTATGCAGATATAGAGGCATGGATTAGCCTCAAGCAGATGGAGGTAGAGCTTAACCTCATGCAAGATGAAGGAATAGCTTAGCCTCATGCAAATGGAGGTAGAGCTTAACCTCATGCAAGTATGGAGGCAGGTCTTAGCCTTATGCAGATTGAGGTAGAGCTTAACCTCATGCAAGATACAGGACATGTCTTAGTCCCATGCAACGGGGGAGGTCGGTTCGTGCCTCCGTCGGCTTGCTTGACTTGAATTATGACCGAACTCACAGGGCTACCTACGTATCCCCTCTTAAATGGGAATCAGGTCGAGCGTAGTTCAATTTACATCATATGAGTAAAGCATAAAGAGTTACACATAGTATCGCTTGATTGCATCTGAGTTGACCGGTAATGGCCAGACTTCTCCGTCCATTTCTGCAAGTATGAGAGCTCCTCCTGTCAATACTCTGTGAACTATGTAAGGGCCTTGCTAGTTGGGAGAGAATTTCCCTTTGGATTCATCATGATGCGGAAAGATTTTCTTCAACACCAATTGCCCCGGTGTGAACTATCTCGGCTTGACCCTTTTGTTGAAGGCTCTGGACATTCTGTTCTGATAGAGTTGCCCCTGACACACTGCATTCATCCTTTTTTGTCTATGAGGGCTAGCTGCTCATAACGACTCCTTATCCATTCTGCATCGCTGAGCTCAACTTTTTGTATGATCCTCAAGAAAGGAATCTCCACTTCGGCAAGAATAACAGCTTCCGTACCATAAACCAGCAAGTAGGGAGTTGCCCCGGTTGATGTGCGGACTGTGGTACGATATCCTAACAGAGCGAATGGAAGCTTCTGTACCATAAACCAGCAAGTAAGGAGTTACCCCCGTTGATGTGCGGGCTGTGGTACGATATCCTAGCAGAGCGAATGGTAGCCTCTCGTGCCACTTTTTGTGATTTTCTACCATCTTTCTCAGTATATTCTTGATATTCTTGTTGGCGGCTTCTACAACACCATTCATAGGCGGTGGAATTCCTGTGCTTGATTTTTAAAGTCTCACACATGGCCTTCATCAGATCACTGTTGAGATTGGAGATGTTGTCAGTGATGATTGATTCTGGAACTCCGAACCGACAAAAAATCTGATCGCGGACAAAGTATGCCATGACTTTCTTAGTCACTGCTTTGTAAGATGTTGCTTCGACCCATTTGGTGAAGTAATCAATAGCTACTAAGATGAACCGGTGCCTATTTGAGGCGGTGGTCTCGATTGGACCAATGACATCCATTCCCCAGGCGGCGAATGGACAAGGCGAACTAGTTGCATTGAGCTCATTTGGCGGTACTTTTATCATATCTGTGTGTACCTGCCATTGGTAGCATTTACGAACATACTGGATGTAATCTGTCTCCATGGTCATCCAGAAATAATCGGCCCTAAGTATCTTCTTGGCCAAGACAAAGTTGTTCATATGCGGGCCGGAGGTCCCAACATGTATTTTCTCAAGCAGTTTAGAAGTTTCTTTTGCATCGACACACCTTAGTAATCCCAAATCAAGAGTTCTTCTATACAGGATTCCTTCGTTGTGGAAGAAACTGTTGGACAACCTCCGAAGCGTACGTTCTGAGTATGATTTGCACGCTCCGGGTATTCTCATTTTGCCAAATATTCCTTAATATCGTGGAACCAAGGCTTACCATCTATTTCTTCTTCAACATGGGCACAATGTGCCGGCTGGCTATGGATCCTTACTGTGATAGGATCAATGAAGTTCTTGTCTGGATGCTGTATCATGGATGACAAAGTGGCCAATGCATCGGCAAACTTGTTCTAAATCTTGGGAACATACTGAAACTATGTCTTCGTGAAACTCTTTCACAATTCCTGCACATGGTGCAGATATGGAAATATCTTGGAATTCTTGGGGGCCCATTCTCCTTGTACCTGGTGCACAAGCAAATCTGAATCACCGATTACAAGCAGCTCCTGAATATTTATGTCGATGGCCATGTTGGGCCTTAGTATGCAAGCTTCATACTCTGCCATGTTGTTGGTGCAAGGAAATCTGAGTTTAGCTGATAGCGGTTAATGTTGGCCAATTTCTAATACCAAGACGGCTCCGATGACGACTCCCTTGAAATTTGCCGCTCCGTCAAAGAACATCTTTCAACCGTCGTAGGACTCAGCAATATCTTCTCCTATGAATAGCACTTCTTCATCGGGAAAATACATTTTCAAGGGTTCGTATTCTCCTTCTACATGGTTCTCAACAAGATAATCTGCCAAGGCCTATCCCTTGACCGCTTTTTGAGTTACATAAACAATGTCGAACTCACTCAGTAGGATTTTCCACTTAGCCAGCTTGCTAGTGGGCATGGGTTTCTGAAAGATATACTTTAAGGGAATCATATGAGGTATGTTGTGTAAGAACAGAAGTAATGCCTCAGCATCTAAGCTATCCAGGCCAGAGCGCAACAGGTATTTTCCAGCAAGGAGTATCGCGCTTCATATGGAGTGAACTTCTTGCTCAGATAATAGATAGCTTGTTCCTTTCTTCCTGTCTCATCGTGTTGCCCCAGAACGCAACCGAAGGCTCCATCTAGTACTGCAAGGTAGAGTAGCAAGGGTATACCTGGATCTGGCGGGACCAAGATTGGTGGTGTTGATAAGTATTCCTTTATCTTGTTGAAAGCCTTTTGACAATCTTTGGTCCAACTAGTTGCAGCATCTTTCTTCAATATCTTGAAAATTAGCTCACATATGATTGTGTACTAGGCTATGAACCGACTGATGCAGTTTAGCCGTCCTAGAAAACTCATTACACCCTTTTTACTCTTTGGCGGTGGCAGATCCTAGATGGCTTTGACTTTTTATGGATCCAGTTCTATCCCCGACGGCTGACGATGAACCCAAACAGTTTTCCGACAGGAACCCCGAATGCAAACTTTGCGGGATTTAGTTTCAGGTTGTATTTCCGCAGTTTTGAATAACTTCCTCAAATCTGCTATATGATATGTGGCTTTTTTAGATTTAATGATGACGTCGTCCACATACACCCTGATCGCCTTATGTATCATGTCATGAAAAATGGTAGTCATAGCCCTCATGTAGGTGGCCCGGGCATTCTTTAGGCCAAATGACATCATCATGTAGCAGTACACCCCCAGGGTGCAATGAAAGCTATTTTCTTATCTCCCTCTTCGTCTATCCAAATCTGATGGTAACCGGCAAAACAATCTACAAATGACTCGAGTTCATGTTTGGCACAATTATCGATTAAGAAGTGAAAGCGGGAAATCATCCTTTAGGCTGGCTCTGTTGAGATCCCGATAATTGACGCAGACCCTGACCTTCCCATCCTTCTTTGGAACTGGCACGATGTTGGCTAGCCAAGTTGGGTATTCAACCACCCTGAGGACTTTGGCCTTGATTTTCTTAGTAACTTCCTCCTTGATTTTCAGACTCATATCATGCTTGCATTTCCGGAGCATCTGCTTCACTGGTAGACACATTGGGTTTGTGGGCAACTTGTGAGCCACAATGGATTTACTTAACCCGGTCATATCATCATATGACCATGCAAAGATGTCCTCATATTCTTTCAAGAATTGTGTGTACTCTTCTTTTTCTGATGGCGACAAGCAGATGCTGATGCGGGTCTCCTTGACAGTTTCAGAATCTCCCAAGATGAATAGTTCTTTTTTGTCCAGGTTGGACTTAGGCTTGTTCTCAAAGTCTTCTACTTCTCTGACGATTTCCTCGGGTATGACATCTTGTTCCTCTGAATCACTATCTTTTTGTTGCGTTGTCTCATTACATGTCACGATCGTTGGTTTATCAAGACAGGGAAATAGTAATGCTGTATAGATAAAAATATGAGAGAAAATAGTAATAATAAATATAGATTCATTGAAACATAAAAACGATTTTCAATAATTTAAACAACATTTTTGGAACACTGGAGATTTTACTTAAAACAAAATGCAAAAGGGAAATCATTTTTTAGAAAGAAAAATAAATAATGTTGTTCAACCTTGCTACCTCGGGAGTCGTCGGGCCCTGGATGGTCTGACAGTCAAATTCCCAAGGAATGATCCTTTCTCCACAGCTCGGATGGTAGAGCCTACCTCCTCCTCCTCCTCGACAATTACACAACAGTACATGTCCTCGTCCTCTAGGAACAGGTTCCTTAAGGCTGCCAGTGCTTCTTCCTCCTCTAATCCCCATACGATGTCGGCCTGTTAGAAGGTCTAATTCAGGTGCGGTATAGGCCGCTCCAATGGATAATAAGGACCATTCCATGGTGGTTACCAATTATTGTATTCTTTCCAGGCGTATCGTACCCAGGCCAAAAGTAGTGGCATGACGCTTTGGCTGTATCGGCTTAGAAACTCCTTGAAGATTTTTGCAAAGGCCCTTGCCGGGATCATACCCTTTCCAGTTCATCATACTCGCTATCTTGCTATCCCACCACTTATCTTTGTCGATTGCATTGACCCGCTCGATATGATGATAAGTTTCACTACCGAGCCTTCTTCTATTCTCAACCACCGGGATAGTCTGACGGTTGTAAATGGGGTTGCTCCCATCTCCATGGATAATTACCTCCTAATGGTTCCACTCGAACTTCACTGCCTGATGCAAAGTTGATGCCACAGCCCCAGCGGCATGTATCCATGGTCGTCCTAATAACAGATTATAGGACGCAGATATGTCTAACACCTGAAACTTGACATCAAACCATGTAGGCCCCATCTACAGACAGAGATTGATCTCCCCAATGGTAGCCCTCTAAGACCCGTCAAATGCCTTCACATTCATGGTCCCTTCTTGTATCTCGTATAGGCCTTTTCCCAACCTCTTCAGTGTTGCTAGTGGGCAAATATTGAGACTAGATCCTCCATCGATATGGGCCCTGGTAATGAAGTAGTCTTCACATTGCACGGTAATATGCAGTGCCATGTTATGACTCAAACCCTCAGGTGACAACCCATCCTCGTGGAAAGTGATTTTGTGACTTTCTAGTACCTGTTCCACCATATTCTCCATCTCTCCGCTCGTGACGTTATTGGGCACATATGCTTCATTCAATACTTACATCAGAGCGCTCATATGTAATTCTTAATTCTGTAGCAACGACAAGATATATAACTGAGCAGGAGTCTTGTTCAGATGATCTATGATTGAGTACTCCCTTGCTTGTACTTTCCTCCAGAGGTCATCTGGACCTGTTTCAATAATGGGAGGTCTGTTAGAGGCCTATTTGCTGGACTCTCCCAAATTCTCAGGTGTGTAAACCCTTCTGGTCCTAGTCATCCCTTGTGCAGCACCAGCTTCTTCCATTTTAGTCTTTCCTCTTCTTCTAGCTTCAGCTACGTAATCCCAGGGCACATCCTTGGTGTTGAAAGACGGTGTGGTTGAGACTGTCACTGTAAATGGCGTGGCTACCTTCACCTCAAATGGAATAGGGGTTACTGCAGGTGGTGCTACTTCAACCTCGAACGAGACTGATGCGGTTACCTCAACCTCCACTAGCGGCTGTATTTGTACTATAATGGGATTGAGTGTAACTGCAGGCTTCTTGGGATCATCACCCTCTTTGATTAGCCCTATTGATCCCTCCGGATACCATTCTTCATCCAATTCTATCAAATTGATGCCTTCACCCCTGTGATCTGGGAGGGGGTTATTGCGGACATTAGGCGTGGCCTCCTTTGCTTGGATGATTTTGTTGTCGATCAAAGCCTAGATTTTGTCCTTCAATTGCGGCACTCGTCGATGGTATGTCCTTTCATGCCCGAATGGTATGCACAAGTCTTGTTTGGGTTAACCCATTGGGATGAGTTTTCCAGGGTCACGGCAGGGATGGGAGTGACGTAACCAGCAGTCTTCAACCTTTCATACAGCTAGTCGATAGGTTCAGCGATGGCAGTATATTGTTTGGGTAGTCTGCGGCCGAAGTTAGTTCGTGGTCTTGGAAAGTTTTGACGAGTCAGAGGTGACTGAAAATGAGATGGCTGGGAATTATAGGTGTGATAAGCAGTGGCTGGTTGGGAATATCTGGGAGGTGAGGGTTGGTATGTAGGTGGAGGTGATGGTTGATATGTGGGTGGAGGTGATGGTGCTTGGTACGTAAATAGGGAGGTTTGATATATTAGTGGAGTTCTGGGTCCTTGGGCAACCATTACTGCTCCCACTTCCTTCTTCTTAGATATACCACCAGACTCTAATGCTTTGTTGGTGGCGTGCAATTCCTCGAAGTTTGTGACCATCCCTCTCTTGATGCCTTCCTCGATCCTTTCACCAAGTTTGATAATATCAGAGAACTTGTGATTTTCAATAACCATCAGTCTCTCATAGTATTGCGGATCCTGTGCTCTGAAGAAGAACTTGTTTATCTGCTCTTCGTCCAACGTCGTCCTGACTTTGGCTGCTTCTGACCTCCAACGAGTAGCATACTCGCGTAAAGTCTCAATGGGCTTCTTCTTGAGGTTCTGAATGTAAAAGACGTCTGGTGCATTCTCTGTGTTGAACCTAAATCGATCCATGAAGTCAGACTCCATACTTACCCAGTTGGACCACTTCTTAGGATCCTGGCTTATGTACCAGGACAAAGCATCTCCCGTGAGACTCCTCATTAAAAGTTTCATCCAGATCTTTTCATCCTTTCCGACTCCGACAAGCTTGTCACAATAGGTCCTTAGATGAACCCTGGGATCACCTGTACCATCAAACATCTCAAACTTAGGAGGTTTGTAACCCTACGGTAGTTCTACATCCGGCTGTATGCACAAGTCTTCATAGTTCAAACCTTCTATCCCCTTGCCTCTTTCCACGCCTTGAATCGGCTGGTCAACTTCTTGAGTTCCTCGGCCAGGTTCTTGATGAGCATGTCCTTCTCACTGGATTCTGGTGTATATGAGATGGGTTGAGTGGAGTGAAGTAGGGTCTCCACATATATGGGGTTGTTTTTGTGACCTGGAGTTTGAGCATAGTGGTGATCATTGGTGGAATTTTGGGGTTCAGGAATGACCGTGGGGTGTTTTGTGGAGTGTGGTAGGTGTTTGACTGGTACTGTGGTGGGATGGTTTGATTTTATGGTGGAGTTGTGTAATGGTGAGGTGCAGGAGGATTTTGTGGGTGCTTGTTGGGCGTGTTTTGAGGTGGTCTGGGGTTCTGAGTGTTCAGATGATTGATGTCCGGGACACTGAGTGAGAAGGATAGGTTTTCTATATTCCGGACATGTTCGAGTTCTCCTTGGAGTTTCAGTATTCTCTGTTCGAGATGCGAAACAACATCATTCGGGACCTGAGTACCCTGACTATCAGAAGCCTCTGTATGTTCAGCTGGTGTAGTGTTTTCTTTTCTGATGTTGTTCAAATCTTCCATCTTCACTTTTCTTTTCCCTTTTGGTGGACTAGAAGGAGGAGAAGGTGGAGAGCCCCTGGATCTTGTGTGATAAGCTGATGATGCCAGTATGCACGAACCAACCTTTGGCGTATGTGAATAATCAAAAGAAGAAACATAAAACAAAAGGTAAGCAAGTCACTAAGGATTCTAAAAAGAGTGCTTGCAGTATTTAAACATGTATTGAAGAAATGTAAATCCGTGTCCTAATTTGGGAGCCTCGTTGTGCCCGAGGTAGGCCTAGCGACAAGTTGATTTGGAGAACTTAGATGCCAGTAAATGCCTCATTTCATTAATATAAAAATAGATGAATCCTAAAAGAACACTAAAATAACAAAAGAAAATAAGTCACTATTGGCACTTGGCCTTATTACATTTAGGAAAACAGATAAACCTAGCCTACTTGGTCCTATAAGGACCTTCCCTAGACTCGATCTTCTTGACTCCATCAAATAGGTTCCCCAGCTCGCGCAGTCCCAGCAGCAGGTTGGCTCTAACCAAATGTCCTCCCTTGCTTCCGTCAGCATTCTGGCAGTCTTTGATCCTCTTTATGATTTTTCCCTCCAGCTCCACTAAATCTTGCTCCAGATATTACAACCTTCTATTGGAAGTGATGGCCATTTCCTTCCATTCGTTGATCAGCCTCATATTTGTCTCATGTATTTCCCGGCGCTCATTCTCGGAATCATGGACCCTCTTGCGTAGTTTGTTGTATTTAACTTGAGCCTCAGCGTCTTCGTCTATGATCTTATTCCCTCGACTAGTTCCTAGCCTCACCATCCCCTCTAGGTTGTCTTCTAACCATGCCGGGTAGAGAGGTGCACACCCAGCATGATACCTGTCTAGCTCAATGGTGTTCATTTCCACGATGATCTTGCAGTGCCACATGTGTTGAGCTTGGAACTTGTAAGGGATGTTGTCGTCTTGAAAGTATGCTCTGAAGTGTCTCATATTTGCAATCCTTGGTACAACCTGCTTCCTTCCCGCTTGCATCATAACTCGGATAAGAACATAAGGATATATTCCCCTCAACCCAATCAGCACCAAGTATGGAGCGTCCCTGGACCTGATGATGAACTCATTTGTTGGAAACCATTCAAACATCCATTGCACTTGTTCCTCGATCAGATTGTCGAAGAACTCTACCCACTCTTTGGCACTTTCCGGCTGAGCAAATCTGTCCGAAATGTAAGTCATCCGCTTGTGATGATGGAAGGCAATATGGTTGTTCCAAGCCCTTCGTGGAAGTTCTTGGCGATACTGGCCCCTTTGAAGATGTTCTAATAACCACAATTGCAACAACAGATTACAACCCTCGAAATGTTTGATCCCTCTTTGACAACGCTCCAGAGCCTAGTAGATGTCAGCTAAGATCATAGGGACAATAGTGTATGTTTTTCCATTGATCCCCTACATCAAAGTCTTGGCGACTATGGCTAGTCTAGTATGGATTCTTTCCCTTTTCATCGAGAACACTATCAGGCCCAAAATGCACACAATAAACACGAACACTCTGCGGTGGATGTGACCCAGAGAAGTGATAGAAAACTCATCATGGAAGGTACGGTAAGTTTGCTATGGCCATATCTCTCATACATATATTCGAAGGGTATATTGGACTTCTTCAGACACTCTAGATCAACATTCTTCTTTAAACCCATCATCTTTAGGAAACCTTTACCAGTACTGCTCTCATGTACCAATAACCCAGGGCTATCCCAAGTCAGTCCAGCAAGTCCCCCAATTTCTTCCAAGAGTGGTGTCATTTCTATATTCCCGAAACGGAACACAGCCCTCTCACTGTCCCAGAACAGAGTTGCAGCTTCGATCAACATATATGTTCGGCTGAACGTCTAGTATAGAAGGTAAATTTCCCAAGTGTTTCTTCATGTGTTTCTTGTCACTCGAGGAAAGGTCTTCCCACCAATCTAGTAGCAATAGTGGAATGTTGCTGACCATGCCGAATCTGGGGACCTCGTGCCTCATTTTCTGCAAAACAAAAGGTTAGGCCCTTTTCCCCCACCAAATTCGACTATTTTTGCATTCATGATTAGCATATTGGCATTTAGTTCTCCAAATTAATGCACAAAACGTGGTTGCGTCCGTTGGGATTATGGAAACCCTGGTGGACTTTGGATAAGGCTTGTCTTAAAGGGTTATTATGTGGACAGCATATTAACCCAGATAGGTTTGACCATGATGCATGCACAATTATAATAAGAGTAAGGTTACTATAGGGGTTTAGACTGGTACCCTCAAGCGGACAACTTAAGGGGGAAAGGCTCGCAACCGTCGACTGCACCGTTGATCGACTAGTTTTACCGCAAATAAGACTTTCCGAATTTAAGGATAATATATTGGAAGAGTGCAACCACTCATCAAGCGTTGCAATAGGATTTGTTTAGGCACGAGTGGAGTATGATGTTGAGCATGATTTATGCATCAATAAATAACATGTTACCACATATTTGTACGTTAGAAAAGAGATAAATACAGCATTTATAATTGAAAACAGTTAAGAAGGAAAACAAAGAAACAAGTTAGTTTCGCATTGAGGAAATAAATACTTGAAAATAAACAGTACTTAACATAAAAGGGAAAGGGAAAGGGTGTAGGTATTAACAAAGTAAGGCACGTTCAGACTAATTCACAAAGCAATTTGTTATGGTAAAAGACTAGAATCCCCAGCAGATTCGCCATGCTGTCGCGCCTCCTTTTTCCACGCGCAGTCAGAGTTTCAACATTATTGGGACAACTCGTTTCCTTTTGGGAAAGGGGTACAAGGAGTTGAAGAATCGCCACCTAACGGATTAAGGTGTGTTAGGGCACCTATTGCAAGTAACTCATGAAACCGGTTTGTGTTACCAAAGATTGGGTAAGGGCTTGAAATTACTTCGAGGGAAAGGTGTTAGGCACCCCTCGAGGTCCACAACGGTGGGTCCCGGCCAAACTTACTTTGTGAATTAGTCAATTAACATATAAGCATTCTAAGCACACATATGTAAAAAGAATAAAGGACTTTAATAGATAAGCAGTCTAAGCACACATATGTAAGTAATATAAGGGAAGTCCTAGGTTGGTTAGCCTATAGGATCACATATGTACAATGCCAGGTAATCCTCCTCAACTAGAGGGGCTACACGTGGCATTAGCGCATAGCTCATCATATCCTTTTACTACCCATTACCCTCCCCTTAGCGGTTATATAAGCGATTTTAATTAACGAACTCTAAGCGTGCTTTACTCGTCCCTTCCTTGTGGTCCTGGAGGTGTTTAGGACCTCTAAATTTAGGCAGTTCTAGACCCTCCTAAGGTGTTAAAAGGGAAAAATCTAAGCGACAACAAAGAACATATAGGACTGTCAAATAGGGAAGCAGTTAAGGGGGCTCGTGTTTACCTCCACACATAAACAAATAAGTAGCACGTCTCAAACACATATTTCAAGTAATTTCACAGAAGTCCTAGAACAGGGTATCTAGGTGAGCATGACAACCAGAGAATATGCAGTATTGTTTTAAGAGAAGTGGCATAAACCTAATCAGTTTGCCTACCGATTTAAAAACCAATTAAACCTGGGCAGTTGTACAAACAAGTAGAGCATAATTTCACAGTTTTTATAAGGTCTTAATTACCTAAGGCTTTCCTAGCGTGGATCAATAATACCCCTATAAACATGCAATTAGGATTCCGAGAATTAATTAAAAAGCTTGAAGTTATTAAGTCCAATAGGCATGATGATCTAGGTGATGAATGTTACAACAGTTGATTTCATGCATATTGATACTAGAACAAGATGTCTATGCATTGGGGCTGTTTTTAAACATCTTTATAGTTATTTATTTAGGCGACATAGATATGATTTAAAGCAAATGCAAATACAGTCCTAAGGCAGGATTTCTAATGCATATAGAGAAATGGTCATTTTATTAAGCATGATCACAGCAATGACTTTAACAACAGATTTCTAGGTGATTATTACTTATGCAGAATCAGAAATGAAGTAATGAACTATAACATGTTTTCTAGTATGCAAAACCAGTAAACGTGAGTATCTTAAGGCAGGATTTCTAATGCAAGTAACACAACAGACCTATGACATGTTCTCTAATGCAAGTAACACAATATATAGGCCTAAAGGCATGCTTTCTATGCAGATAATCACAATAAAAACCTAAATCATCATTTCTACCTGGTTTCCCTCACAAAAATCATATAGTAATCCGTCCCCTTTTACTATTTTCCCCAATATCTGTTTACAAAGATCATTATTATAGACCAGAAGTGAATGAATTACATAAATAATTGTAAACTATACTGTAAGGAGCCTGAAATAGGCCCAAAGTAAACCTGCGAATGCCAGGCCTTTAATACAGTCTCAGATGTCAAAAGTCTCACAGCCAACAGGGTGTCCTAGTGTGTCAAAGTTCCGTAAGGACCTCAGGGATCCCAAGAAATGCTCACACCAAAACCCTTAAAATAGAGAACTGGTTATGTGCAGTGCGGAAGGGCCAGCCCCAGTGTGCCAAAGTTCGGATGAATCTCATGGATTCTTAGGCAGTACACACACTGGAGGGGCAGAACTTAATAGTCTAAGAATAAAGTGAGAGTGCTCTACATAGTTTTGAAAGAACACTAAAACAGTGTAGAGATAAACCTTTAAGAGTGGAAAAGTTTTCAGAAATGGAAAACAATTTTAAGAAGATGCTAGGAGTGAAAACCGTTTTTTAAATCAGTTCTGAGAAGAACAAATATACAATCACAAAGACTTAGAATGCCCAGAATCATAACCATTTACCAGACAGCTTTACAAACGGGGGTTAAGGGGGTTGGGAACATAGAGAGTTCAAACCAGAAAACACATAAACAGGGCCTAAAGGAAACATATGGAACAACAACTGTACATAACAAATAGGAATCTATTGATTCAGATTTTCAACAAGTCAGTCATGGTAAAAGGCAATTAAGACATAGGCATAATATGGAAATAGTCATGTTGAAGACAAGGGTGCATACTAATTAGGATCAACCAACTACATCTAAGATACTATCATGATCACACTAGTTGAGGGGAGCAACAAGGACTTAAATAAACATGTTGGCCAAGTATCAAACAAGCAAGTGAGACCTAGACATGCTGATTACACACTTGAACAAGAGAGGACATAATTTAGACATGCTAAGTAAAGCAGTAAACATGAAGAAAAATTGAATACATAACCAATTAAACTAATGTAGGAATAAATTTACAGACATGGAACAAATAGAGTTTGATTTTCATAATTGAACTAAGGACATACCAGTTAAAGAAGCAAAGTGCATAATGTAAAACAAGTATAGTTCCACTGTCTAGCCTTGGCTTTCAGCCGGCTAGACCAACAGTTAGCACAAGTAGCAGAGAAAGAAGAGAGAGTTTGTGTGTGTGTGTGTGTGTATTCTGAACTCAGTGTTCATATGTTGAGAGATAAAACAAGAGTGTATATATAGCAGTTTAAGAGTAGAACAAAATAAGGTAAAGGAAATAGAAACCGGCAATTAAGGGGTAATCAGAAGGTCACAGAATCCAATCACATAAAGGAGTTCGGAATAGACCCCTTTATTAGGGGCAATTGATGAAACGGTAATAACAGAGGTCTAATTAAGAAAAGAATCTCAATCATACCATGTAAAGGAATCCACAATTATACGGGCAATCAAATAAGGCAGGGATGATCAATTAAGGTCATAAGCAAGGACACAAACAAGACTTATGCATACGAATATCTAACAGAGTAAATCAATCAGCAAAAATTTCAAAATAATATTGATTTCTGGAAAGAAATATCAACTTCCATAAATAGAAAATAGACTAAGTAAAACTTCACAAAATATGGAAATTAGCCGAATAAACAGATTTGAACCCAAATAGAGATTAATTAGGGCAAAAACCACAAAATAATGGATTTGACAAAGAAAAATGTTTAAATCCCGGAAATAGTGCAAAGTGATATGACTGGTAACACAGGAAGTAACCAAAGTCGAAGCAAATGTTGAAAATAAGAGTATCGCATAAAATCAACTAAAATTTAAGTATTGTTTGCACAAATCAGCCATGATGACGAAAAATAACTAATCAAATACTTTAGGAGTCAGAAAACCTTTGAAAACAACTTGGGATGAACCCTAGTTTTAGGGAAAAGCCGGAATAATCAGTTAAAACCAGATATTTTCAAAGAAAAACATGTAATAGTGCTCGATTCATCTCAGATCTATACAGATCTGAGAAGGATCGATAATATCAGACTAGGGTTTTTCAGGAAAGTAATAGAGATGAGAGAATAGGTCAAGAGACCATAGATTCGTAACAAAACAAGAGGAAATTTTTACTCACATTCGAGAAATGGCCTAAGACAGGCTAATAAGTAATGTGTCAAACTAGACCGCTTGGGTTCCCTGAGATCTTCTCAAGGATCTAGGAAGTCAAAGAACCATGGTGCGTAGAAGGCTAGGATTGGCCGGAGAAGCCATGGGAGCATTATAAGGTGAAGGCTTACGCCGGTGACGGCGTTTAGAACTAGGGTTCAGTCGAGATGGTTGAGATAAGAAGGGAGTGATGACGACGGGTGAGAGGAGAGAACGAGAGGGTTTGGGGGGTCGATTAGGTTTAATTATGGAATGAGGGTTGTGGATCGTTGATCTTAATGACCAATGGTGATATTGGTTCGGGCAGGTGTGTATTTGGGCCTAAGAGGTTTGGGCCAATTTTAAAGGGGTTTTGGGATGGTTTGAAAGGTTAAGTCTAAAAACAAAAGGGGTTGTTTATTAAATACCCATATAATTGAATAAAAATTAATTTATAAAATAATTAACAAATTATAAAAAATGATTTTCATGCATAGAAATGTTTTAAAATAATTATTCAATATTTTAAAAATACAATGGACCATTTTCTGATAAAATAATGAAATAATGTATGCATGGTTTATAATTGCAAAGTTGTTGCAATTATAATCAAAAAGTGTAAATCTGGCCATTTGTGAAATTATTTAAATTTGATATGACTACAAATAGTAAAATTAAATCATGAAATGTTATGAAGTCATTTGTGATGTAATTTTGTAATTATATACATAAATAAAATGCGGGAATAAATTAATTTAAAATGTAGAATTTATGGAAAAATATCAATTGATGCTAATGCATAGTTTTAAAGGTATATATTCATTTAAAAAATACTATTGGAAAAAATTGGGTAACAAAAAGGTGACGAGAGTAGTTAAGACCTCAGGATTAAGCCCATCAAAACGAGAAAGCTGATTGTTTTCGTAAGTTATGGAAAGCTCTGTATATCTTGAGTGAACTCGGAGGAGTTTAAGACTAGGAGCATTTAGAAGAGATGGAATGCTGCCATTGTAGTAGAATAAGAGCATGAGTGTGATAAACGATAAGAGGATGATGTTTAGGAATATAGATTTTGATTGAAGTAATGATTCAATGAGAATGGATTTTATGAATTGAACGGGATTAGAATACCTCTCATAAGATGAATCACATTGAGATGCTATGAAAGGCGGTTATTGAAGTATAGTATCGTCCCTAAGGTGGATCAAGAAAATAACTTCAGATGTTAGCCGACGAGACGTGATCCCTAGTGAAAATGTATTATGCAAGAAGTTTTAAGTTATTACCAGTGGATAGTCAACATTAAGGTGAATCAACAATAGATGGATAAAAGTTCCAAAGTATGAGATGGGATCAGGTTGCCATTCTTAAGATGAACTGTCATGAGGAAGAATTAAACGACTTAGATTTATACATGTAGGATAAGCATCGAAAGAGTAACCTGGAGTTGGGTAGCAGACCTCAGTAATAATAAACTAGAGTAAGTGTTATGGTATAGTATGAACTACCTAGATGCAGTAAAGTCATAAGAATAGATAACCGAGGCTATGAAACAGAATATAACAATAATTGTAAGTTTGACAAAGTACCAAGGGAAGAACTTCAGTATACCTATAGATACCCAGAGGAACAACTTGTCATAGTTCTCTATATGTTCACAAAGTGTGGCCAAGATACTAGTAGATGAAGGGAAAAAAGAGAAGAGTCTCGTAGGTGCACGTATAAGGGCTGATTCGTACATGCTACATGACGAAAGGTAGCAACAGTTACGATATTGGAAGAATTCTGACCACAGGTCGTGGTGTGAGAAAGAGGCCTAAAGAGGGGAATGCCCTGGTCTTCCGATTCATTTACAAAACAATTACCTAGATGGCAAGGAAAGTATTAAATTATTCATAAGAGTCATAGGTTATGAGACTGATAACTGCATCAGCAAACATTTGAGGACGATGTTCCAAAAGGGGGAATGATGTTACACCATATGTTTTCGTACGTAAATGTACTTTGTTAGTCAATTGATGTAAGCACGGAAAAGACATCCTATTTGAAAGTACTTAAATTAAGTTAATAATGTTATTGTAGAAGTTACAAATATTTAAGATCATGAATAACAGGTACCAAGATGGTTGGAAGGTTAGAAGCTAAACAAATCGAGGAAAATAAGCTACGTCAATAGTCAGCAAGTTGAGAATGATATAACACATACTTTTGAGATGATACTAGGGTGTGTAACATGATAAGATGGTTATATTATGATGTAATATAGCCGTATGATATACGTGTGTTAAGGTTTGAAGTTAAGCGAGTTATGAAATAAAAGTCGGCAAAGGTTGTCGCAAGTGCGTTCATAATTTTACTGGAAATTTGGGTATGATGTCATTGAGTTTTTATCTAAATGTACTTGGAGTTATGGATGATCCATACATGATATCTACAAGTCTACTTTCTAAAACATTAAA
Source organism: Nicotiana undulata (assembly GCA_005239495.1). Classification (NCBI taxonomy): domain Eukaryota; kingdom Viridiplantae; phylum Streptophyta; class Magnoliopsida; order Solanales; family Solanaceae; genus Nicotiana; species Nicotiana undulata. Next base: position 29,961 of record ML292214.1, read on the forward strand.
CATTTCATCAATACGACATTGGAGTAGAGAGATATTCACGTTTTTGCGAGATTGCACAGACTGGAAGGTAACACGTAGGTGCATCACCTACTTGCTTAAATGATAGTCAATTGAACATTACTCCCGACTCTTGTTAAGTATTAATGAATGGATATATATATATATATATATATATATATAAGCTAAGCATATATGTTTAACGATAGCCTCACAAGCTAAGCATATTACATATCCATAAGTAGAAAGAACCATATAATCCCAAGAAACGAGTCGTGATGTGAAATATGGATAATAGTGCGATTCTGAAAGAGTTACCACATTCTTTACGGCTAATAATATGGAATATGAAGGATGACGTAACAAGCGGCTAAGGAATAAGGATTGGTTACTATATTAATTACTCATGAACTTATAAGTTTATGAATAATAGATTATCTATTAATGATTTAATGATGTTTGTATGAGTGATATGAAATAAGTATGTATAAGACATGATCCCCACGGACTGTCTATGACTGCATAGGTGTACAAGGAAGCCTTATGGACGGTCTATGAATGCATAAGTGCATAATAAAGGTTGGTTATGGACGGTCTCAGTTGCACGCATAGCCAGACCTCGGTATTGTGAGGCGTACGGACAGTCTACTATGTTACGTGTATGAGTCATTGTTATTCATGTTTATGAGTGAGCCATACGGACGGTCTTTTATGAAATGTGTAAGTGCCACTTTTATGTCTTAGTGTAGCCCTAGAGATGTTTGATGTGTTTGATGTAAGTATTCAGATATAAAGTATAATGACTAGAAGAATGTTACAGATGAAGTTCCATAATATGATGGTTTTCAGTATAGATAGCATATGGGAACAAGTTCAGGTATATCATGACACAAATTATATGTATATACGACACTCGCGACATTAGATGTTCTCGGCCAACGGAGCCTTCCCTTTTCAGTCTACATCCATTGTAAGGTAAGTTGGCTAATTCAATACTTAGATATGTTACGAGTCATAATAAGGTAAGTATGAGCCCCGGATCTCATAGACCCTCCAGATTTCTTTTAGTATATAATCTATACATGTCAGTTCAGTTTCAATTAAGTTATTCATATGTTATCTACCATACTTAATATATTTCTTTGTACTAATGTCCCATCGTCGGGGCACTGTATTTATGCCTGCAGGTTCAGGTATCCAGTTTGACGGGCTTCAATCAAGACGGAGTTGATATCCTGCTGAGGATTGGCAAATCTCCATTTCATCCAGAGTACAATCGAGTCTACAGGTTATCAAATTGTCCTATGTATATATATACTTATGGGTAGGTTAGTGTCCTGTCCTGACTATATTTTGATGTCAGATACTCTTAGGCTTTGTAGATACAGGTTTAGTATGTACAACATGTTAGAGGCCTTGACAGCTCGTGTGTATCCATGTTCTGAGTATGATGGCCCGCTTATACAAGATTTTCCCACTTATAGTTACACAGTACGAGTTTTGGCTATATTGGGTCGTGATAGTAACAGAAAAAAGCAGTTTCGCCAAGTTGGCGTATGTGTTCTAGTTTTTGTCAAATGATCATGATTTTTAGAGTGGTTCGCTCGGGCCAGTACGACACCGAGTACCAGCCACACTTCTCCAGGTTTAGGTCGTGACAAAGCAGAGTTAACTCATCTATATAGGCTAAGGTTGATAACTAGACAAGGTGAAGTTGCATTCTAACTTATAGAATAGTTAAACATTCAAGTACAAGAGACACAACTACAATCTAATTCATAAGAGGTAGGTTGATCATAACAAAACATGTGCAGAATGACCATTGAAATTTACAGAAGTTCAGCTTATAAGGATGTTTCATACTTAGAGATACAATTGACAATTAGGCATAAAGCTTTCACAGTGATGATTCAAAGAATACTTAAAGATAAAAAGCATTTATGTAAAGGAGTGAGGGAATTCAAACACTTAAACTTCATATATTTTAGTTAAGTGATGAAGAGTTAAGCTATGAGCATTTAGACAACAGCCTTAGCAACAAAATGTAGAAAACAACACGGCAGGGGTAAGGATCATAGTAGGATCATTAAAAGTATATCTGAAATCTATGCAAACACAAAGGGTCATTAAGGTATATTATGCAGCTTAATTATATAGGTTGTTTAATAGGCATGCTTGATAAAGAATAAAAATCAAAGTCATTAAGAGCACCTAGTAACTTAATCAACACTGATAAAATGTAACAACTAAACACAGATCAATAACAAAGTCAGAGTCATCTGAAATAAACAATTATGGACTAATAGCAAACATTGTATATGAAAACACTCAACAAGAAAATAGTAGTTTGTTCATGTTTTTCCGATGAAGCAATCAAAGGGAAAGTGGAAGTGCATTGACCTTTTCTAGGGAAGCATGCCAAACATGATTTCTAACTTAGCCGTATGAAAACCAAGATTTCAAGCTCTTGGGCAATGAAGAAACCCAAAAAAAACAAAAGAAATAGAGATCAATCAGGAAAAGAAATCTAGCCTCTAAACTCGTATGAAACTTTAGACTAATGTTTGGTAGGTTGCTTGATGATGTTAGGTGTAGTTGGTTGTTATTATTGGTGAGAGCATTAAAAATTCCTATTTATAGTGGCATTCAATGTCTTAGGCTCAACAGAATTCCAACTCAGTAGTGGAGAGTGAGGAAGGGGTAGTGATGTGAGAATAATCAAGTGAAAATCTTAGAAAATAGAGGGAAATCAGTAGCGATTTTACCTAAGAAGGGGAAAGTTGACCGTTGAATAAAAACTTCATCAGGTAAGAGCCTCAATGTCCAGAGGTCGCTTTTCTTGACCTCTGGACCATGAATAAGTATGATAACACTGTAAATGGTCATGCATGCCACCGGTTTGAAAGAACGAAGGGAGAAATTAGACAAGTTGAAGTTTCATCTTTTAGGTCTAAGGTTTAATATTCGGGCTTTTGAATTTAATGATGAAAATGGAAAACAAATCATAGGCTTCATATCTAGGGACAAAACGGATATTTTTTGAGTTTGATTTGAAAAAACAGGGATGAAATCGGGTCGGTGATGTTTTGAGCATAGGGTTCAGATTCTGGCATTTCAAATTTAGTGATTGAAAGAGAAAATAACAGGAGGATTCACGGATAGGGAGACAGGGGAGATGATTTACAGGGAAATTTCATGACCTTGCACAAATTTGTGTAAGGTCTGGTGATTGATCTTCTTAGGAGGATGAGAGAAAAGAGAACGAAAGGGGAAAGGGGACGATTGTGTGAGTGGGAAATGATTTTAGGGTTAGGGGGTTTGGGAGGCCGTCTTTACGGTTAAACTTGAGAGACGAGATCTAGGTCATTGGATCTGTTGACCAACGGCCATGTTAATTCGGGAATTTAAGGGTTTTGAAGAGGAATTTTGGTGTCCAATGGATCCCTGTGATCCAACGGTTAGGATTAAATCCTCTGGGTGTTTGTTTTGTCATTTATAAGGACGGGTGACATGGCGTGCTATGATTGGTTCAAATGGGTTTGGGGCGGATTGCCAACTTGGAATAGAGGGTCGTTTGGACTCGGCCAGATGAGATAATAAGCCTTGGGTATTTGGGCTGAAATTAATTTAACGAATAGCCACTTTGTATTTGATTAAGGAATAGCAATTATAGTCTTTTAGTTTTTAACCCTTTTAAAATTAATTTAATTAAACTCAACTAATTTTCAATAAAATATAGTAAAATTATAATTATCATATACACTACTAACTATTGTAATTATTTATTTATAAATACTTTGTTTTCTTAATTATAACACTAGTTTTGACTTATATCAAAATTTGAGAAGTAATTTGTTAAATTAATTAAAAATCTATGATATATTAACAAAGTATTTTGATAGTATTATAATAACTAATTTATTTGTAATTGCATAATACTAATGCTAGGTTATTAATTTCAAAACTAGTACTTAATTAATTTGTAAAAATGTGTAATTATTGATCGAAAATACTTTCAAAACACTCATTGCAAATATTTAAGTATAAATAATTAAAAGGGAGGGTCAAATTGGCCGTCAACAATGTCCGCAACCTCTTCAGAACTCTTCTCAGTTTCTTTTCACTAGAGGAAACTTTCTTGATTTTCTCGCTTGCTTTAAGTTTGAAGAATTCGAGACGCTCCTTAGCTTTGGAAATCAACTCTAGCTTCTTTTCTTCACTCGTCTTATCATCCAAATTGGATCACTCTTGGTCATATGAAGTGGCAAGCTCGAAAAGAGAGTCCAGTAAACTCTCTAAAGGAGAAAGATCCAAAACATTCTCCTTCTTCATATCCTTGAAAATTTTAGTAATTTGCTCCTTATAAGATGAGAAAAATTTTGAACGACTTTTGGAGAGTCAATTACAAGTATCCTCCCAAATTTCCAAGAATCGTTTTCGCAATTATAGACAATGCTCTTTCCTTTAAATATTGTTGCATTTGTCGTTCGTAGAACGTGAGTTATCTCATTTGGAGTTTGTATTTTTAGGGCTTTGTCATGAGGGATAGATGATGCCTTTGAAGATCACTTCAATTTGGATGTAGGCCATGCAATGGATTCATCACTAACTTGGGTTTTATTATGTGGTGATGGTTGCACAAAAAAAGGGCATAGAAAGAAAGTAATACTTAGTAAATCCACTCGCTCAAAAAAGGGGAGAGAAGCGAGGTTATTTTATTTTACCTCTTTTGTACAAGTTGTGTGTAATCGTGAGGGACTATAAACTGTTAGAACCTTTACTGGGTTAGGCCTTTGTCTTTTCCAGTATTGATCTTTGTTGGTACTTTGGATTTTATCTTGAGGAACTCGCGTGCTAAATGGAAGAACTTGAGGGTATTTCTCTATATTTGTTGAAGTGCACACCACTTCTTTCATAATTGCCTTTGAGGATTTAACCTTCATTTTCTTTTGTAGTGTAACAACTTTTGGGATTGGAATAGGTGGTTTATTGACTCTTGAGAGCGCCTTTCCAGCACCTTGATCTTAATCTCCTAAAGGAGTAGTAAAGTTTGGCCCAACATTGTCTGCTAGAGCTTGTAGATTATACTCAAGAAACTTTTCATGCGCTTTCACCCACCAAGACTATATAATTGGTGGAGAAAGCTTCTCCACAGGCTCTCTTGTTGGGGGGAAAAGCCGCACGTGACAAAGACCGATACAGTGTGCAAATCCTCCAAAATTTTAATCCTTCTTCCAGATAGGCGCTACGGATATCATTCTCCAAAAAACTGGGGATGTTCTGGTAAAATTCAAATTGTCAACCAAAAACTGATACAAACAATATGGCTCGATAATGAATGAGTTATCATACCTTAAAGGGAGGTACCTAAAACGCTCACAGAGTAATTTGACTCCAACTCTTGAGGGGTCTCGTTATCCACATAATAAGGATGTGAATTATAACAGCGTTGCTGTCCAAACTATATTATCTCCATTATGGATGTGTTTCTTATATCCTTCTTGTCAAAGTACCTAGCGACACCCTCTTCTGAGTACGCCACCATCAAAGTGAAGGATGGACCCTTAGCAAGTGTGTAATGAGTTTCGAGGTAATGGGCAAGTCAACCTAAACATAATGGATAGGAAAAAATCTTTGACTTGATCAAGTTGGGAATAACACGAAATCTTATTCAAGTCATGGTAGATACTCATCAAAGCTGGATCGCAAGGCTAATCTTCCGTCCACTTGCAATCATGCTTTCCATCTTAAAAGTCTCAGGACAAATGAAGTTTTCGACCTTATAGGGAAACAAAAAAGCACATAACCAACATAATAAGAAGGCTGCTAGACATGATTCATATTTCTTGTCAGACCTCACCCTATGCTTGAAAAATACAGCTTCTTCATCATTTGACCATCTAAACATCTAAGTTCCCTTGTCACAGGTACCGCTTCCTCTTACGGAGAACCTGAAATGGAAAAACCTCCAAGAATATGTAAGTCCCAAAAAGAAATAGATAGCTCCCCAGTTGATGTAAGAAGTGTGTTCGTCTTGGGGAACCAAGCCTCACAACATGCTTGCAAAGTGTTCGAATTTTGATTATAAGTGAAAAGTGACGCATAGACAACATCATAAGTATTTGTTGTACTCAGGGTTTGTTGGCCTCTAACGATTGTATCTTCAGCCTATTTCCAATATCTCTGGAATATGATGATACTCGCCCTCGATTGTTACCATGTTTCCCAAATGTATTTCTCCCACCCTAAGTTCGGAAGGGTTCTAGCAATGTTTACGTGGCGATGAATTGGAGTTTAAAGAGACCACATCTTGGATAATGGATTAGAAGTATATTTGTGCTCCAAAGTTTTACCTGAAGCGGGTTCCTCAATGAAGGCCATGAGCCTGCATACCGGCCAACTTGTGGAATGTGAATCAAATGTTTGGTTTGTTCTATGCCATCTTCAGTCTCAATAATGAGATATCTAAGTTTGGAGGAATGTGAGGTATAGTCTCTAAAATTTACCATTTCTTTGGGCTGCAAAGGACAAAAAAAAAGTCATCAACGTCCAAATCAAGAATATTGGAATGGGTACAAAGGTCTTAATGGATGTAATGGCCTTCGATTTTCGGACGAGGATAAGTATCCATCACCCTAAATATTTCTTCGATTTTCGGCTGGGGATGAGTATCCATCCCTTCACACCGCGAGAGTAATCTCTCCAGTTTTCAGGCAGGAATGGACGTGAGAGTAATCACTCTGGTTTTCGGGCGAAGCTGAGTATTCATCCCTTCACGCCCTAAGTAACTTCCGATTTTCGGGCGAGAATAAGTATCCATCCTTTCACACTCTAAGTTATCCCTCAGTTTGGGCGGTAAAGAGTATCCGTCCCTTCACACCCTAGAGTAATCTCTCCAGTTTTTTGGCGGGAATGAGTATTCATCCCTTCACACCCTAAGTTATCCCTCTGTTTTTAGGCGGGGATGAGTATATATCCCTTCACCCTGTGACAACCTTATTCATGTGTGTATCATCTCGTTAAACAAGAACATATCCTTCTCATTTTACCTTTAAAAAAAAGAACGACAAAGAAAGAAAAGCACAAGAAAAAAAGAAAAAATTAACTTCGCGTCAATGTTAACTAGTCCATAAAAGTAGCCTTCATATGGCTTGCAAATACTACAAATTGACGCTCAACAAATACGAGACAGGGGTTGATATCTGTTCCCAAATTGAAGTTTTAGAACTAAGTTGATTCCTAAATGGATTCTAAATACTAGTTGAAGACGGCGTAAATTTATCCGTGTTGAAATGGTAAAGACGTGTCGCTTTCATAAGGAATTATCTAACAAGACGTGATCAAGTGCTATCAAAGTTCCATGTTTGTTTGAGTAATATATATTTCAGCCGCATGAAATTGGCACGTTTACGACAAAGTTTCAACTATAAAGTAAGGATTCCAGAATAAATTTGACGTGAACTTCAAAGTTAAAAATGGGGTCATTTTTTTCTTTTTGAAATAAGTTTGTTCATGAATCAAAAGGACATTTCAGGAGCAAAGTTCAACGAGATATGTGACCATAAGTCCGGAAGCTCCAAAATGATTCAGTTTTGCAAAGATTAATGTAGTGGAAGTATGTTAAATAAATTTATACTTCGAGTTTTGTCTTCAAAAGTTAAAAAAATTTAATTAGTATTGAAGTAGGAGGCATTTGTAAGCATTTAAATTTTATCGAATCTAAATAAATAAAATAATTTGGATTATACTTTAAATTCAAAATATTTTAGTCCAAATAAGTTTTGTTGGGAAAATATAATTGGATTAATTATATAAGTTCAATATATATGAGTTAAACCAATAAGTCCAAATTCATTGGGCTTTTCGATTTAGTTGTGCTACGAATTATGAGCCCACTTCATTATGTCCAAGATGTCATCTTCCTAGAGGCCTAATTTGGTGCCATGTGTCAAATGACGTGGCACGCCAAATCAAACGAAAGAGCCAATAGGGTCATGTCACGTGTCAAAAGGACAAGGCATGCCAAATGAAATTGCTAATGAAATTGAGTCACATGTGCAAGTGACATATTTTAGCCAATCAAATGCGGCATTGTCACGTTTCAATCTGATTGGTCGGAAAGAGTTTGTTCTCATTACAACTCTTACCTCCCACAACTATAAATAGAGGTCTTCATAACTAGGAAAAAATACCAGAAGTCATAACAAGAAAAAAAAAAGAGCTCGTGGATCGAACGTCACAATTCTTTTACAAGCTTCAAGCAATCAAATTCAAGTCTAAAAAACCAAGTTCAAGCTCAAGAGCGAAGAACAAATCAAGGTTCAAGGGGTACAAGTTCAAATCAAGGTTCGTACTAGTTGAATCAAGATCATTATCCGTGGCAACAAATATAGATTCAAGACCAAGCTCAAAGGCCCTTGAATTTATTTACTATTGGAAAGAAGAATCAGGGGATTCATAAAAATAGTAATACTCATATTGTTTGAAATGAAATACTACCATTGTTGCAATATTTTTCAATCACGATTATCTTCTTGAAGCAATTTTATTATCTACAATTTCTAAATTTAAAAATAATTTAACTTAAATATTTTATTTTACCTTAATGATAAATTTTTATATTCATACAAATACTATAATATGTTAAAGAGCATGACTTTAAAAAAAATTGTATAATTATTTTATTGTGGCATGTTGAAGATCACAATTTATTTATTTTTTGAATTTCTTATCCAATCAAATAGGATTATATAAAATGAAATGGGAGAGTAATAATTAGCAGAGTATCCTCTTTATGGCAAAGTTGTACAGAAGTGACGTTAAAAAAGATATTTTTCTATAGACATAAAACTACGGTAACCCGCTTTAGCTTGGTTTTTGGATTTTCAAGAAGTAGCTAAAGTTTTTTATACAAAATAATTATAAATCCGATCAAAATATACAACCTACAAACAATACATATTCAACGCAACTTTATATTTTATGGAATATGGTCACAACATACAACTTGAATACTACTTTCATAAATTTATTTTGTTGTATACAAGTCCGTAAAATATACGACTTACATATAATTTGCATAAAATTATATTATATGTATATTGTCTTCCTCTTCGACTGTAACGACCCGATCGATCGTTTTGAGAAATTAAACTCTGTTTGGTGGCGTGAGGTCCTGAACAGCTGCACATTGTGTATATCGACATGTGTGCATGATTGGATTCAGTCACCGGATAACCCGAAGTCGAATTGGGAGTGAATTTTCATTTTTTGAAGCCTAGGTGATGGAAGTTGACCGGAGGTTTGACTTTTGTGTAAACGGCCTCGGAATGAGTTTTTGTTAATGACAACAGCTTCGTATGTTGATTTTGGACTTAGGCGCGCGTTCGGAATTGGTTTTGGAGGTCCGTAGAGTGATTTGAGGTAATTTGGCGAAAGTTGGAATTTCAGCGATTTCGGCCGATAGGTGAAATTTTGATATCGGGCTCGAAATAAAATTCCGGGAGTGGTTGTAGGTCTGTTGTATTATTTGTGACTTGTCTGCAAAATTTCACGTCATTCCGGGTTGAATTGATAGGTTTCAGCACGAGTTTTGATATTTGAAGATATGAAAGTTCATAAGATTGATTTTTGGTTTGATTCGTCATTTTGGTGTTGTTTTATGTGATTCGAAACCTCGAGCGAGTCCGTGTGAGGTTATATGACTTGTGTGTGTGGTTGGACGGGTGGGTCAATTTTCTTCAAATCAATGTTGATGTTCTATCTGTTGTCCCTTCCTTCTATGCAATCGCATAGGCTTAGCTGCGATCACATAGTGTCAATTTGAAACGCCCAGTTTTTCTTCTATACGTTTGCAATCTTACGTACGCGATCGCAGAGACCATCTTTTTCCTTAAACGTGATCGCACTCCCCTCCCTCGTGACCGCGTAGAGTAGTTCCAGGCCCAGCATCCTTTTCCCTTATGCGATCGCATTGCTCTATGTGCGATCGCGTAACATAACTGGCCAGCAACATTTTTTCTTTTATGCGATCGCATCCTTGTGTCCGCGATCGCAATGCTCAAATACATGGGCAGACAGAATATAATCCAAAATCGGGGGTTTCACCATTTTTATCATATTTTGACTTCTAGAGCTCGGTTCTTGGCGATTCTTTGAGGGGTATTCACACAAATCGAATGGGTAAGTGTTCTTCCATTATAATTAAATATATTACATGAATCTGTTCTTGATTTTATCATTTAAATTGTAGTTTTAGTTGAGAAAGATGTAGGTTTTGAAAGAAAACTTCTAAATTAAAAAATTATGATTTGAGGGACCGAATGGTATCGGAATTTGATAAAATTTGTATGGTTGAACTCGTACTAGAATGGGTATTCGGTTTTTATAAATTTTATCGGGTTCCGAGGTGCGGGCTCGGGGGTCGACTTTTGGGTCAATTTTTATAATTTTGTAAAGATTGAAACTTTATTATTCGGAATAGTTCCTTATACGTTTTATGTGAACTTTGAAGTTGCTTTAGTTGATTTTGTTCAAACTGAGTTTATTCCATGAAGCTAATTATTTAAGTGAAATTGGTTATAGCTATTTTTCCTTGCCGGGATGATATTGTTTCCATTGTTGACTCCCTTGCCGGGACGATGTGGGTTCGATTATTATTTATGTTGTTGATGATATTGTTTCCATTGTTGACTCCCTTGCCGGGACAGTATGGTCTTTATTATTGTTCATGTTGTTGATGATGTTGTTTTCCATTGTTGACTCTCTTGCCGGGACAATATGGTTTCTATTATTGTTCATGTTGTTGATGATGTCGTTTTCCATTGTTTACTCCCTTGCTGGGACAGTATGATTTCTATGATTGTTTATGCTGTTGATTCCCTAGTCTGAATGTTATCATTTCATTTGTTTGTTTGGGTGAGAAAGAGTGTAAAGCACGAAGGGTGATGCCGTGCCATTTCATATGCATTA